>APFE031374896.1:56016-72472 GCA_000404065.3 Pinus taeda
ATATGTAAAAGAGTCTACACAAAACAAGGAACAACCCCTCTTGCTTATAAAATAGGTTGGGATCCATTTTCCACTTGTGGCGATATAAAAGCTGATAAAATTCCAATGAGAATAATGTATTAAACAAAAAACAGACGAAAGAAGAGAAAAGCTTCCCACGTAGAGAGGTGAAGCAATTAACTTCACCGTGGTATTGAACAAGCTTGTTGGCTGCAAATAAATGCTTGTGATTCCTTGAGGTGACTTAGCGGAGGTACTGAATAGGCCTGCTAGAAGCAGAGCAACAATAGAGATGGAATTAAAACTCTAACATCTTAAACTCACATAATTTACATACGTTGGATTCTCCCCAGTCGAAACAACTGAAGTTTGACTTGTTCTATGAATGTGTTAAGCCGACAAGAGGAATATAAGAGACTACATTTGTAACTAGGATAAGAAAGGAATTCACGGTGATATATAGGATGAGACAATATTTCATAAAATCTAGACCCTATGCATAAAGTTGGACCTAGATAGAGAAGTTGTGGCTCTTCCAGTGAATCTCCAAGTGTTGTAGTTGCTACAACTCCCTCCAAAGTTTTTCCTATATTCAAATTTTGTATCCTCCTTTTCGTCTTGTGAATTGTCATTTTGATTTGTTAAATTCATCCTTGTTCTTAATTTTATAAGTGTTAAGTCTTCTTCTAGTAATCTTAATTGTCACAACTTCTTGTTCACACATGCCTAGCTTGTGTTTCCCTCAATTACACACTTTTCTTAAGCAATTATTGTGCACTTCATGATGACAGTCACTCCTTGTCACCTGAAACTATGCACTTCCTAATAGAAGTGATTGTGCATGCCTTGAAAAAAGGGATTGTGCAATCCTCTGTGGCATTCAACTATGCAACTCCTTATGACAAACAATTTAACAATCTCTTGTGGCAATTGATTGCACAGTCTCTTGTGACAGTCAACTGTGCATCCTAGAGATATTTAATTGTGTACTTCTTAGAGACATATATTGTGCACTCCCTACAGATAGCTAATGCACATCACTTTTTGACACTGTGGGAAGACTTTCCAAAGTTAGCATTGTCACAAGTGGTAGTTAACTAATCCTAGCTTCTATATTTTTGACATGCATGTGCAAACCCTAACCCTATATCTATGAGTGCTCACCTATATAAGAAGCTATCCTGAAGCTAATTCTCACACTCATCTTTGAATTTCTATGCATTTCTTGAGCACCAGGAGTTTTTGGTTGCAAGTGCGTTGTTATTCTGGGTAAGTTTTGCAATTGTTTCTTTTATTCGCTTTTACTATCTCTTTTGTCACTTTTCTTTCACAAGTGTCGTGTTTGCTTGATTTTTACATTAAAAGTGTCGATTTTTTCTATTTTTTGCTTTTTCATATGTCTTTTCTCTCTTGCATGCTTCGATTCTAGTGTCATTTCATATTCCAAGTCCTTTCACATTCCAATAATCATTGCAGGTGAATACATGAATGCATGCTAGTATTGTCATTCACATTGTTCTCCTTGCTCATTGTTGTTCAGTACTTATAAGTCATATTTTACTCTGATATGCATCCCCATCTTCTCAACTACACATTTCTCTTTCCAAGTAGTAGATATCAAGTTTGGCTCTCTACTAATGCTACATGTGGACACCCCACGACTTGTCTCTCTTCAATTGTGCATTGCGCAATTCTAGTCAGCAACAGTGCCATCCTTTCCCACTATGATTATGCAATGCATAGATCTTGGCCTTAATTGCACATTGTACACTTCCAACTAGCATTCTATTCCCTTTTCCACTGATGATGAAAACTACGCAATAGGAGAGTCTCTCTCTCTCAGCAATTTCTCATTGTACAGTCCTAAGGCTTAGATCTTCAACCTTACCTCTTGTTGATCCATCATGTGTAGTCTCTCATCCTTCCCATTGTGCAATGCACAATTATAGTGACCATTCAGGTTACCTTGCCTCAATTTTACCCTCTTGTGCTCAGAGCTTGTGCAATTTTCCCTCTCAGTGACTTCCTGTTGCACTTCTTAGCTTGATCAAATAAGTGATTTTATGTGGGTCTGGATTCTCCACTTCGAAGTGCTACATATCAAGAGATTATTATTTTCTCATCCTCCACTAAAATGATTCTTCCAGTCACAAGACAAACACCAATTAGGGAAGCCACAAAAAGAAGTGTTGAAGGTGTTGTGAAAAGTTCTAAACTAAGAGTACCTAGATTTTAGCAGATACAAGGTGTTTTTTTTTATAGTTCTTATACTATAACATGGTAGATCATGAAATATGTTTTTAATAAGAAAGATTTGGTAGAGGATTTAGAAGACAAAGATATTTATATTAATGTCAACAGATCCATGTTCCACGGGGTTGCACACAAATATTTGGTCCTACCTTGTGCAAAAGGAATAGGATGGATACTTCAGGGTCTAGAATCCAAGAACATGATTCTCAGTAGTGTGAGAAAGCAATATTTTGTGACATATCAACCACAAGATCTCAAATCATACTACAAACTTCCAAAACCTGAATAATATTTGAATTCTAAGTATTATGCAATTTGGTCTCATTTGAATACAAAGAATTTGATAAGATCATGGTGGCAGGAACCAATTAAATTTTTCCAAAATCCAGAGGGAATTTATAAGACAAAACCATTGAATAAAGTTTACCATTACCTCATGGCTATGTGTTGCAGACTATATGGGTGGGAAAACACTGAGTTTTGTGAAGGGTGGATTTACATGCTTTACCCGGTGGTTACAAAAGGAAATATATTCAACTAGCAAGATTTACTTTCCCAACGGTTACAAATTAATGTGCCAAAGGTGAAGAAGGATGCACAAATAAGGAAACTTCAGTTCTTTATGTTCGCATAGCTAATTTATGGAATCTATGCTAGAAATGAGTTTTTGGGTCTAGAGTGGAAGTGGACTTGACAACAATTCTCTGTCAATATCTATTGCAATCTACTTTCAGAAGTCAGTTATAGGCAAGTTTATGACAAATTATCCCAATGCTTCTTTGATGTGCTATACTAGATGATCTTTGAAATTAAGGCTCCCTGCATGACCGACCAAGGCAAAGAAGTAGTTTTTGAAGTAACAGATTGGTTCACTTCTTATCAGGGCAAATACATTAGAGTTTTCGGTTCCCAAATACCTCCACATCTCATGCCAAAGTATTTGACCAATAAGGTGGTCATCCATGATATTTGATATCACATTTTCTCAAGACTGTTGCAACTTTTGCAAAAGAGGAAGAAGTCGCCATGACCTATCTTTCCCCTGCAAGTGTGTTTTTATGAGCTAAAGAGTCTGAAGGCAGTGCAAGTAGAGGTTGTAGAAATTAGCGTCCTCAAGTTTGGTTAAATGAGTTTTCATTGATATGACCCCAAGGGAGTATGCAAGCAACCTTGTGCTAAGTTGCATTTTTCCTAGCCACATGTTTCCATGTCTTAGGAAGATTAGGAAAATATTAAGAACTGGTACAATGCTTTTATAGAAACTACGATAGGGGATGAGGCATGCCCTTTTAACACAACTCATATACTAGACATTGTTTAAGAAGTGAGCCAATAGGAAGTGCTTAATCCAATTAGTGTTGTCAAGCAAAAGAGGAAGATCATGCATGATCCTAAAGAGGAGAGAAGAAGAAAATTCAAAGCAGATCCAAACACCAAAGGCACAATTGAAGCGGTGAGAAAAAGAAAGGAATTAGAGGAAGTGTGGAGGAAGTAGTGGGGAGGATAGTGAAAAAAAGAAGAGGAATGCAAGCATAAGGAAGAATAGGAAAGGAAGAAAAGAGAAGATATGCAGAAAAGAAAGGAAGAGATGAGGAAGAGAAAAGAAGAGGAAGTTAGGAAGAAACAACTACAAGAAGATTTGTAGAAACAGAGGGAAGAAGAAGAATGAAAAAGGTTATTAGAATAAGAAGAAAGCAGGAGGAAACGTGAGGAGGATTTGCAGGCCCAATAGGTAGATGATGAACAAGAGGAGGATGACCAAGAAGAAAATATTATGTCAATTGCAGAACAATCAAGCTATCAACCCCCACATCCTCTTACTGGTGGAAATCTCCCATTCAATGAAATGGGAATAGTTCCTCCACTAGATGACAAGGTCATGGATATTTCAAACTTCACCTTTAATGAGCTAAAGAATAGAATAGTATAGGAAAGGAGAAGGTATTTTCTGAATGATCCTAATCACCCTTTTTCCATCAATAAAGAAAGGGTGATTATGTCAAATACTAGGAAGAATCCAAGAGCATTCATTGCAGTGAATGCAACCTTTGCGAAAGGCACTAAGGTTAATATTGACTCTTGATGAAAGAAAATGAACAATTAACAAAGGAATTGGCTACTACAAGGGAATATATTTATCATCTCATGGTCGAGAATCAGAATTTATCTTCCACAAGTGCTAGTAGAAAGGAATTGAAGGCAACAATACTTGAAGAAATCAAGTCACTGGAAGACACCATGAAGCAATCACATGATGAGATGATCACTCTCCATGAAGTAGTGGTGATGGAAACCAAGTCACGCGACGCTAATACCCCCAATCTTCCTCACATAGATTTGTATTCATCTCCAATTCAATAATATTTCATAAAACATTTAACATATATAATCAATATAGGAATGTGAAATTATTATGATAAATAGTATGAGATATTTTCTCTCACCTTCCACACTTTATCTCATCTCATTTCATAAATCCAATTACATACATTTCTACTTAACAAATGGTGCAACGGGTAGGCCAAAAGGGGATTTAAAAACTGAACATGTAGTCCTGAAATTTTTGTGTATGAAATGATTTGGTGGTGAATATTCTCCAATTTATTATTTTGTCGCTATGAAATGATTTCGTAGCACTTGCTAAAATTATGTATTGCAGTTTTGGGGAAGATGAAACGACTTGAATCTTTTCCCAACCAACTTTCCATGGATTTGACTTGCTCCTCAACACAATATACAATTTAATTTACCTTTATTCACCTATGTTTGCACTCTAGCTCGAATTTAATAGTCAAAAAACCAATATAAAAGGATTTGGCAGCATTCAAAACAAGGTACTATGTTTTAGGGTAACAACACCTAGTTCAATGTAATATTACGCATTCCTCTAGCAGAGAAAAATGAACACTCCTTCACAAGGTTTTGAAACCATTACATCAAAATACAAAAGATAAATAAACAATCACATAACAATTGAAGCCACAATATTAAGATTTTTTTTAATGTAAATTGGTTCAACAAGTTATAGACTCTCAAACTCTCAAACTGATCAACACAAACAAGAATAAAATTGCAAATAATAATGGGTCACAAGAGTGAATTGACTCAGTGTAACCACAAAGCTTCAGTTCATTTAATGATCACACAACTTACAACCTTTTTTTCATTACACCATTCACACAGAAATACCTTTTGGTTCACATAGATTGGAAAGTACAGGAGTTTGCAAAAATTCAGAACTGTAGTTACACAGAGAAACAACGAGTTTCTCTCTTATCATCTCTCTCCTCTTTGCTCCTCTTCTTCTCATCCTCACCTCAGGAAATTCCCAAACACTCTTTTCTTATTATTTCCCAAAAGAAACTAACTATGACAACCAAGAGTCACAAAAACATGAATCGTTTCCCCCTCTCCACAAAATAAGGGAAACTGAAACTATACTTACAAAAGAAATAAATTCTCCAATTTATTTCTAAAAAAAATAAAACTCACTCCTAAATTGAACAATTTAAATTTCTTAAATAGTTTTTCCCCAACGTTACCATGTGACCATCCCATCATAATGGAAATATCTTGTCCAATCTTAGTCAAATTTTGTGCTCAGCCTATGCACCTGCATCAAAATCCCAAGGTGAAAAAGATTCATGGTCTCCTAACCATGTGTTGATGAAGTGAATCTTCCTCAATCCCAAACTTTATATTGTAGCTGGTCCTTCTCCTTTTCATGTTGTTGCTCTATTTTCTGCAATATGTTGCCCTTTATTCTCCTCTGCCCTGCATACCTCTTATGTTGAGGCTTATTCAACATCAACTTCATTATTTTCTCTATTTTCACATGCAACCTATCCTTATTGATCGTTGTTGCTAGCTTTTTCAAATTTCTCCACTTTGATTTCATATTTCGTCCCTGCAATTTTATGTTGCATGGGATTTTCTTCATATTGCTGAAATTTTTTATTGTTGTTGCTTACTGTTTGCTGCATTTCCTCTTTTATGCTACTACTGTATGGCACTTTAGTCGACTTCTTTTATTTAGTAAAGCTTAAAAATTCCCAGTTGTTTTTAGCACTTGTGCCCTTATGTAGCCATCTTTCCAAATATCCCATTTCTTCCTCAAGATCCTTGAACATTAAGTTTGAATGTTCAACATGTGGTTCTCTCAATAGCTTAGACTCAAATGTTTGTAGAAAATTTTCCAACAATAAGTTTTTTTCATCAAATTTATTAAGCATTACATTTGAATTCTTCTCTTCGTTTCTCCTGTTTTTGTCTACACAAGTCAATTCCACTTTATTTTATACTAAAACAGACTGCTACAAATATCTCCGAGAAATTTCCTTCTGTACATTCTCATGAGGACACATAGCCTTTGGAACAAAAATCAAATTTTGTTTATTATCCTTCATCCTTATGAAAATCTTCAATGGGTTTCCTTATTTCTTACTTGTGCGACCTACAAACGCACATAATTTGTCAGTTTCAAAATCGCAAGACCTTGCAACCTCATTTGATGCTTCTTGCACCATTTCTTCATGTTGATCCCCATTCTCCAAATAATTTGTGAAACTCCCGGTGAGTCCCTCATCAACATCTTCTTCATCACTGTCATCCTCTCCAAGGATGGATCCTTGTTTCGGTGCACAAATAATATCTTCAACAACTGTCTTTTGTTGTTTCTCCATTTCTCTGCCCAAATAAGCATTTAACCTCTGTTCAAACTCCTCGTGTTTCTCCATCAAATGAGAATTTGATATCTATCTCAGCTTCACCTACAATAAATTCCATTTTACTTTCTTCTGGAGAGTCCATCTATAACCTTAGTCTTCCTCATCTTTTTGTAGCAAAACTCTCATCATCTCTAGTTATAATTTGATTTCATCTACTCCTCTATCAGGTTTGTCCTGACTTGATCTACTATGGATTTCATATGAACCTTTACTATGACTCTTAGTAGTCACAAATATCCTTCTTCTATGAAATTCTCCTTGCTCACTGTGAGCTACAAAAAAGTCACTGCAAAAATCCGACTCCATCAACCTGTTTGTAAATACCATATTAAGCTCTTCCATGCCTAGTTTTCTCTAGGTATTTCTGGTGACTACTTCCTCGGGAATCTTCATCTAGGTACTCTCTTCTCTTTTGGCTCTTTCATTCAATTTCTCACCATTCTCCTTTGAGATTTGTTTTGGTTCTCCATCTCTGCTACAAGATTATTTGCCATCATCATCAAGAACTCTCATTTTTCTTGGCTATAGTCATCAACTCATCGTCCAAATCTCTGTTTGAACATATGTTATTTTTGTAGCTTCTATTTTGTCTCTAACTTCGATGCTACAATATTCTAATTTCTTTCAACTCAGAACATTCTATTTTCAGATCTATCTTCAATACAAATTTGATCTACTTCCTCGCAAAGTAGATTTCCTTTCATAAACTTTCATTATTTCCTTCAAACTTTAAAACTTCAACCATGCAATTGTCAGTTCCAAAATTCACCACAAATTGAAAGCAAAACCAAATTTACCTCAATCAAATTTATAATTATGATTTTACTTGACGCTTTGATTGCGAACTCTGAACTTTATTGGCTTCCTTTCTTTCATATTTCCATTTTGAAATAATTAATTCAACTATAATTGGACTTGTAAATTAAATCAATTTACCTCACAAGCTTCCCGATCTATATTTCTACAGTTATGAAATTCACCTCTACTTTGATCTGATCTCTTTCAGAAAACTCCACTGTAATTGTTTCACAAAACCAACTTCTTAGGAAAATTAGATTCATTTTCACACCCTCTACTTCAAGATTAGAATTATGGCATGCCTGTGTTGGTGCAAATTCATCTTCTTTAAAAGCTTTATATTCCTCCTTTGATAGTTGTCAAGCTAAAGAGATTTATGTGGTTTTGATACCACTTAATGGTAGCCAAGTCACCTAGGCACCAATATCCCCAATCTTCCTCACATGTCTCTGTATTGAAATCCAATTCAACAATATTTCATGAAACATTTAACATAGGAAGTCAATATAATAATATGAATTTATTATGATAAATTCCATGAGAGTTTTTCTCTCACTTTCCACTCTCTATCTCATCTCATTTCATAAATCCAATTACATACATTTCAACTTAATAATTGGTGTAACAAGTAGGCTAAAATGGGATTTAAAAACCAAACACGCAGTCCTAATTTATTTATTTTATTTATTTATTTATTATTTAATTATTTATTTATTTTATTTATTTTTTATTTTTATTTATTATTTATTATTTTTTATTTATTTTATTTATTAATTTATTATTATTTTTATTTATTTTATTTTATTTTATTTATTATTTTATTATTATTTTATTTTATTTCTATTTTTTTTTTTGCAATCGTATGAAATGATTGGTAGCGTCTGTTCTCCAATTTATTGTTCCGTTGCTACACAATGATTTTGTTGTGCATGTGAAAATTTTGTATTGTAGTTTCGGGGAAGATGAAATGACTCGACTCTTTTCCCAACCAACTCTCCACGGCCCTTGGATTTTTCGTCAACACAATATACAATTTACATTGCCTTTCTTCACCTGAGTTTGCATCGTCGCTAGAATTTAATAGTCAAAAAACCAATCTAAAAGGATTTGACAACATTCAAAATAAGGTACTTTGTTTTAGGGTAAAAATTCCCAATTCACTGTAAATACCACACATTCCTCTACCAGAACACAATGAAAAATCCTCCACAGGGTTTTGAAACCATTACAAAAAAATACAAAAGATAATTGAGCTATCACACAACAATTGAAGGCACATTGTTCAATTTTTTTTTAACGTAAATCAGTTTAACAAGTTACAGACTCTCAAATTGATCAACACACAGACGAATAAAACTACAAGTAATAACAGTTCACAAGAAGAAATTGAGTCAGTGTAACCACAAAGCTTTGATTCATTTAATGATCACATAACTTGCAACCTAATTGTTACTCATTACACCATTCACACAAAAATAGTTTCCAATTCACATAGATTGGAAAGTACAGGCGTCTAAAAACTTCAGAACTGTAGTTACACAGAGAAACAACAAGTTCCTCTCTTCTCCTCTATCTCCTATCTGCTCCTACTCTTCTCCTCCTCACCTCAGGAACTTCCAAAACACTCTTTTCTTATTGTTTCACAAATAAACTGACTATGACAACCAAGAGTCACAAAAACGTGAATTGTTTCCCCTTCTCCACAAAATAAGGGAACCTGAAACTGTATTTAAAATAGAAAATAACTTCTCCAAATTATTTATAAAAAAAAAAAAAAAACAAAACTCACTCCCAAATTAAACATTTAAAATTTCTTAACAAATTTTTCCCCAGCTTTATCTTGTGACCATCCCATCAAATTGGTAAGCTCTTGTCCAGTCTTCGTCAAATTTTGTGCTCATATTATGCACCCGCCTCAAGAGGTGCTCTTGCATGAAGTACAAAAAGGATCATAGAAGATGGTGAAGGTCTTGAATACAACATTCACAACCATAAATGTGATCCAGGGTTGGGGCACCAAATATCTGAATATACCTACAGTGTTAGTTAGGAAAGGAAGGCATGATGCTGAAATGGATTGGGTGGAAATAAGGATGTTTATACAGATTTATGAGCAACACCATAATTTTATAACCAACACCATATTATCATATTCATGAATATATCATGGATTGGATGCCTTGGTGAGGATGCACATGATACCTTTTTGTTGGTACATTTACGGATGTAAAGGGTAGGAATGCTATCGGGAATGATATAGAAGATTTCTTGAATAGTATCAAATAGGAAACCACTTAACATGAGTTAGAGGTGACCAAAGAATCTATTCTGTAATATGTGACCGAGACAACAAAGATACATATGAAGTTAATCATGTTGTTGAGCAACATTTAGATAAATTCCAAGACCATAGATTTGAATGCACTGGAGGGTAAGATTAGATATAATCCAGGCCTACCACTGAAGGTTGAGCACATAGTAGCATAGTATGAAGCTTGGAACCAATATCTTACAACAAGGTTACATGTCATTGTTGCCAAGTTGCAATTTCCATAAGTTTAAGCATGATGTATTATTTGTCTCATGGCTAGAGCCACATTTTTGTCATATGTAATTTTGTATTTTGAAAATAATGATAAAATGTAAAATGTGTGTGGAAGTCCAAGAGTCACATAGGGAATTTGAAGAGTCATTAGGTAGCTCAAATGTATAATAGGAGTTCAAAATCCAAGAGTCACATAGGGAATTTGAAGAGTCATTAGGTAGCTCAGATGTATAATAGGAGTTCAAAAGGCATATATTGGAAGCTCAAGAGTCATGGTGGAGATCAAGATTCATAAGGGAAGGTGAAAGTTCACCTCCACTTGTTGTAAATAAACTTGCATAACTCAAGAAAAGGGTTTGGATTTTTGGAGGGTGAACATTGGCTTGTGTAGTTTATCATAGGAGAGGATATCAGCCTTTGGAGAGGCAAGTGGTAGCTTCATGTTCCACTCTTGGAGCTAGTTTTTCACCATTGTTATTGTGTACTTGGAACTTTCACTTTATCATCAAAAGTTCTCAAAGTCGACACACTTTCATGCATGTATCGTGAATGTTGTAAGACAATTATTTTAATGTTTGTGGTTTATGTTTCATACATTCTAAAGAAAATGAACTATTTCGTTGGATTTGGTATATATTTTGTCGAATGTGCGTTGTTATTTGCTTTCACGGTCATTTTTATCTTGTGAACTATTTTGCAGGTTAAATAACAAGTCTTTCCTTTCTCTTGTGTGTCTCTTTTAGGATAATACTATTACTTTTCTTCTAGAGGCTCACTCTTTCTTTCCCTTCAGTGGAAGTGCCTTTTATATTTTAAAATTGGCATCTCATAAAGCTTACTCACTTGTTGACCTCAAAGCTATGCGTATGATCTCTTATGTTGTTTATTGCAGCCAAGGCGGATCCTTAAGATCATTGTAATGGTGGTTGGGTCCATATTCTAGATGGGGTTCATACCCTAAATGATGTGAGGTATAATTGGGACTTCATACCAGGGAGACCCCCTTACTTTGGGTGGCTTACAACACTATCACTAGTTGGGAATTTCATTTATTGAAATACATGTTTCCCTATGGAAATTAAGATCTCCTATGGAAACTATTTAATGACTATACATAGAAATGGTCATAACACATATGATTTGTTGTTTTTAGATATCAACTTCCTTGGGAAGGGTGGATGCTAACTAGATTGTACAATGGTTGCAATGTAACGAGATTGCATGACCAAGATTACATCCACAACGAAACAAATCTAGTGAATCTTTTATTTAGTGGTCGATGAGAATTGGTTTTCGGAAATGAGTACATAATTTTTGGTCATGTAAGAATGGTTTATCACACTTTTAAAGTGGATGATCACAAGATTAAGG
Organism: Pinus taeda; assembly: GCA_000404065.3. Classification (NCBI taxonomy): domain Eukaryota; kingdom Viridiplantae; phylum Streptophyta; class Pinopsida; order Pinales; family Pinaceae; genus Pinus; species Pinus taeda. Next base: position 67,711 of record APFE031374896.1, read on the forward strand.
GTGAAGATATAGAGAGGATGGATCAACAAAATTGGAGTTCCCAACAACACATTGCTTCAAGGCATGTTAAGAGGTGTTTGAAAGAGTGGAGAAGTATACCAAGTGGAAAGTTAGAGAGGACACTAACTACATAGACTTATCTAATGATTGTTGTTGACTACATTGACATGTTTATGTATCATAGTTTGATCCTTTGGGAAAGAGTGTGAAATGATTCACAATTTCATCGTGTCTTCACATTATGGTTATGTTGGGTATAGAAACAATCTCATACTAATGTCATCATAAATTTCAATAGAAGAGAGGCGGTTTTTTTTTTCTTTTTTTTTTAATGATATTGTTTCGAGATCAAAACTCTAACTTGCCATGTGTTTTTAACCTGACTGGGTTAGATGCATGTGAGAACTTCTTTAGCAAATTTGGTGGGATGGTTGGAGTGGGGAGGGCCTACGATTTCACTGACTTGCATCATGTTATTGGAAACCTTAATAGAGTTGTTGAAGAAGAATAAAATCCCCAAGGGCTTCATTTTAATAAATCTCATAAGAAGCAAGAAAGAATTTGGAATAGATTGCACCAAGAAACAATACAAAACATTGACATATTGTCACAGTATGATTCAATATCTACATATGCTAAAATTGTAGAAGCCCTTAAGATTGGATTAAAGGATGCACAAGACATTTTAACAACTCTTGAAATGCAACCAGAAAATTACACTCAATGTTCTTGATGGGTTAAACCATGGAGAAAGGATCAAAATTATCCAACATTCCAAATTGTGGGTGAAGTAGTTGATGATTCTCCACTGAGTTGTTCCAACTCTATATTCCAATCTTCCTCTTCAATGGTGCATAATGAAAGTGAATTGAAAATAGTGGAAAGTGAGTGGAGACATGAGTTGGATGAAATTTTAGATTCCATTGATGAAAATGTAAGCAAAAATATAAAATCAATGGTGGATCTTGATGGTAAGGATATGTTCAAAGCGTGTTTGGTTAGTTAGTTGAATGGAAATCCGACATTATCCAAAGATAGGTTGATGAAAGAGAGAAATGGGGTCTACTTTAGGTGAGATGGGAAGGCTCCACAAAAGGGTGTTTCAATTGGCTTTGGAATTGGATTAGATTGTAGGGTGTTGTTTGAAAGTAACTCAATTCCCCCCATTGAACGTACTGCAAGAAAATGTGTTGCTCGAAGTAAAAAACAAGGTGTTTCTTGTGGAACATGGTACAATGGAAGGGTTCAAAGAATAAGGAAGAAGGACGGTAATAGGGTGTTTAATTACCATAATGACATTGACCTTTTGGATAGTTTAGAAGGCATTGAGCTTCAATTATGTTGGGATAGAAAAATAAAGGGGCAACTCATGTATAAGTATGATTTAACAGATCATGCTTTTTTACAACTTGAATATGTTATAGCAATTGCAAACTTATCATCCAATGATAATAATGATACAGACACATTAGAAGAAAGTGAATAGTTCAAATGGCAAATGTTCAAGATAACTCAACTTTTTTTTTGCTACCTGTTTTTGGGTGTAAGTTTCTTTCACTAGCCATTCATCTTTTTGAATTTGTGTTTCATTCAAACATTAATTTGGTATTTCCTCCATAAAAACAATATAATGAGATACCTATATAACTATATGTACCCCTTACCTCAACACATATATACAATTTGGAGATAAGGGTGTCCCTTACCTCAACACTTGTATTGGATGCCTTATATTGTGGTTCTTATGAATTTGGTCCATTTAATCATGAAAAGCAAGAAGAGTTGATTGATTTTTCATAAATATGTTTCATTTGGTTCCTACTTTTCAATATTGTGCCTGTAACACAAATATTTTGTTGATTGCAGGTTTTATTTTCAATCTACTCCTTGTTGACTGATCCAAGCACTAATGATCTGCTTGTGCTCGAGATTGCTCACATGTACAAGAACGACAAGCCCAACTGCAAGAAACTGGATCCAAAGGTATGCAATGGATTAGACATGTTAGAAGAAATTGGAAGAAACTTGCTACCTATAGAACTTTTTCCCTGCCTGAATTTGCTTTAAGGACGTGGTTATTGTTAGACTCTGTCTCATGTCAGTGTGAGATTGATTCTTCTTCAAAACCCTGTTTTGAAGAAGAAATCATTAAATGTGTTGTTTTAGAATATGTAATTTATTCTCCAGCTCTTTAAATGGCAGCTTCCTCAGCTCTTATCTCTCTGCAAAAGCACAAACAAAAAAAAACAAAACATCATCGGCAATCATGTCCATTTGTTTGACCTGGTCTAGAAGTTGTCTTGTTACAGTTGTCATTTGGTTATACAGCTCTCCATACATCTGGTTACTCTGATCTGGTTACTTAGTCAAGGAATCGCTGAAATGAAAGGCATACTTTAATCTCTTGACAAGCATATGCCCATGGCCTTGTTGCTTAACCTCTGTTGCAGACTTCTTGACTATGAGGTTGAGAGGAGCACTAATATTCATAATTCCACTGTTGTACAACACCCTTTTATCTAGTTGTATACTTGAGTCAGAGGTGGCAATCAGATTATTGAGTTTGTTTATTTTAATCAATCAGTGGCTAAGATCTCATATTGTCCATTGCCGGCCAAGTTAAATTTTGGGCCATGTCACAGTAGCAAAAAAACATTTTCTATTTTGTATAAATTGAGTTGGTCCCATTTTTCATATGGAGCTATATTACTGCGAGGTGGATGCAAACATGCAAGAAATTTTGCCGGAGTAACATTCATCGATTGCGTAAGATTATGGTGCGGCAGAATTGTTGCAAGTGTTACCAGATAAGTTCTGTGCTTGGCCCGAGGATGAGCGGGCTATGTACCTATATGCTATCCAAAATGAAGAATTTACGGTTGCAATTTGCAAAAACATGTATAGCAATGACTATAACAGAAAGGTTTATGACATGGACCCAGATTCAGGTCTGGTGCATTCTGCTTAATGATACAGTGTTGTTAAGGATGCGTTAAGGATGCAATGGCCACAATATACTGAGCTTCGGGTTAATGGAGCAAATGTGCACGTGACAAATAGGCAGGGGCCTTAGTTGTTAGGATTCAATGCGCATGATGACGGTGCAGAGATCTGAACTTGCAGCAGGGAGGGCACCATTTCATGCGCACTTGGCCAAACTGTCACTCTAACGAAGGACAGAAATAAAAAAGGCGCACCAGAGAGGTTTCACACCTTCTGTGATTGAGCTATCATTTGGTATTGATAGAATCATTTATTGCTTGTATGAACATTGCTTTTATACATGACAAAGTAAGGCTGAGATGAGCAATGCAACGTTTTTAGGTTCCCACCACTATTAGCACCAATAAAATGTACAACGTTCCCTCTGGTGCAAAATGAGAAATACGAGTTTCAATGGGCAGAATGGCTTCTGTTGTGAAAACAGTGCCGTTGTATCAGTCGATAGCAATATAATCATTGTATTTTATTTTTTGGGAACCTTGACCGAGGCTTCTAATGTTCTCAGGATCAACAAGCAATTAATTGAAAGAGGCTCAAAGTATCAACCGATCTCTTTCAGCCCTAGGGGATGTTATTAGTGCACTGGCTTACTGGAAGGAGCTGATACTAAACTATTGCAAGCATCCATTAATTTCTGAAGGTCGAACTGAATGGTTAGATAAAGGACAAAAGAAAAAAAATGTTTAATTCTTTGGCGTCGAATCCAGGATTGGGCTGAGTATATATTGAAGTTTGTTCATGAGAACGGCCTCAAAAATGGTGTCATGACTCTTGAAGAAATTCGATCTGGTGTTAAGTCAAGAGAAACAGAGCTTGCTGGCATTGATTGCATAGTTTTAATTCGAGCTCTTAAGCTGCTAGAGCAACGTGGGAAAGCTGTGATTTTTAAAGAAATAGCCACAGATGATGAAGAGAAATCTCGAGGAGAGCGAAAGGTTTGGGAAAATATCCAAAAAGGATTTGTCAACTAGAAAAATCTGGCTCACGTCCTTGACACCTGGCCCTTCACTTCAGCGAAAAATAAACAAAGACACCTGTTACCAGATGAATAGGATTCGTTCTTATCTATGACCTCAGTTAGTCATACGATGGGGTCTGTGCTCCAATTGTTAGGCTTTTTGGTTAGAGATTTTCGAGGAGAAAGTTGTTACATGTTCTATTTATGTAACTTCAGGTGAAACAGCGTAGAGGTTTTGGATCGATCTGTTTTCAAACAACAGAGCTTATTTAATGTATTAAAAAATCATTTGTAAAAGGGAAGAGGGGAGAATTCTGAGTGCTGAGAGGTGTGTGTAACAGAGCTTCATTGTACAGTTTTTAGACAGAGATTTTTAATGAAATTACACAACTCTGACTTCTGAGATTCCTGTGGTATGAAAGTTAGCATAAGTTTTTCTTCTGTTTCATATGTAAATTGTTATGTTTCATTTCACTTCATGATCATTTCTAATTGAACAGATGAAGTGTTAAGGTAGAATTCATCATTTGTATGCTCTGCCTTTAAGTTTGTTCAATATTTAATGTTTTCTTCTGTTTGACAAGGATTCATCTCCTATGCCCTTGTCAGCTCCTCACCAGTCTTTCCATCCCATTTAATCTCAATTTGATGTTAAATTTCTTGCCTACCTTGCCTTAGTCGATAATCTGTGTTTTTTATTATATTTCTCTGTTCAAGCTGTTACTCTGCCCATGCAGCCCAGAAAAACCCCGTCATTTTATTAAAAAACCCCTTTTATCAATTTACTAGCCTAAAATCAGT
>APFE031374896.1:79839-97557 GCA_000404065.3 Pinus taeda
ATTCAGGTGCTATTTAATCGTTTTCCTTGTTTGTGTTTGCAGGTTTGCGACAAAGGAACTTACTTGGATCAAAGGAGCAAAGGCATCCCAAAACTTGCGTTGGACATGAGGTAGGCCTTAAACACATTTGTTTGCCATTATTTATAAAGCGCATTTAGAGAAAGATAGTGTCTGGTTGGTTTGTTTGTCATTAGGTCTTCATTAGATTCTAGGAAGGTCTATCTTGTCCGCAAGATCGACTCATTCCGCGTGACAATGCCAATTGGACCGATTTTTGTCGATTGTCCGTTGGAGTATCGTCTTGAGATTTTTATTGACTGCCTCGACCTATCCATTAGCTTGAGGATAATAAGGAGATGAATGCTCTTGATGGAAACCTAATTTAAGAGCCAATTCTAACATCAGTTGATTCTGGAAGTGACTGCCATGATCAGTGACAATCTCTCTCGGGACACCGAATCTTGAGATAACCTGATTGAAAAGAAACAAACCTGCCATGTCACTGTCATTTTTATAAGTGGGCATGGCCTAGGCCCACTTCGTAAAGTAGTCTATGGCCACAATAATGTACTTGTGATTCGCCACTGAAGGCGGATTACAAGTTGTAAAATCAATACCCCACTTAGTAAAAGGACCGACCATGACAACGGGAAAAAGAGGAGCTGGATGAGCACGCATATTTCGAGTAAAGATCTGACAAGGGTGGCAACGTTTGACCGCTTCCACACAGTCTTTAAAAAGTGAAGGCCAAAAATATCCGGCACGTAAGATGCGCTGGGCTGTAGCAAGCCTTGATAGATGACCACCACAAGCTCCACTGTGACAATCATTAAGCACTGACTCTGCTTCCTCCAAGGTTAAACAGCGCCAAAGGATTGAATCAACCCCTCGACGATATAAGGTATCACCAATGGTAACATAATTTTTAGCCAGGTGACGTAATTTACGACGTTCATCCTTTGAGAAAGTAGAGGGAAACTTCGAAGTCTGGAGATAGACAATGATATATCCATACCAAGGGTCGAGTGAAGAGATAAGGAATAAATGTTTGTTGGGAAAACTTTCCTCATAAACCGTATCCTCTCCACAAGGCAACTCAGAAATTAGCTCAGCAAAAACCATGGATTTCTTAGACTTGGGTGACAAGAACTCGAGATCGAATTCTTGCAAGATGACTATCCATCTATTATATTTGCCCCCAATCACTCGCCTACTGAGGACAAATTGAAATGGATTGACCGTTGCTAAGACGAAAGTTTTGCATAGCAAAATATAATGACAGAGCCGTTGGACAGCATGGACGACTGCCAAGGCCAACTTCTCAACCAGAGAATAGCCAAGTTCAGGACCTATTAAGCCTCGGCTCAAATAATAAATCATGTGATCGGTGAGAGCATCGTCTTCCTGAACTAGAACCATACCAATGGTTGATTCTGCTGCGGCGAGATATAAAAGGAAGTGTCTTCCATAATCCAGTGGACTCAAAAGCGGGGTAGAGACTAGCGATTTTTTCAAAGCATCAAACCATCGTTGCACAAAGTCATCCCATACAAATGGAACTCCTTTCCATAACAACCGCATGAACCCTTTAGTGATCTCAGCATAGTTTTCTAAAAACCACCTTAAGAAATTAGCCTTCCCTTGAAGACTTTAAAGTTGTTGAATTGAGGACGGGGGAGGCAACTGAACTATCACCTCAACCTTGAAGGGATCAACCCAAATCCCTTCATTTGACACAATGAACCCTAAAAACCAACTGGACGTAACCGTGAAAATGCACTTGCTGGGATTCAACGGGATTTTATAAAAACAACATCGCTCAAAGACCATTCGAAGGTGGCTAGGGTGATCAGTTGCCTTTCAAGAACGAGCAGCGAGATCATCTAAGTACGCTTCGATGACATGCTTGATGTCGTGGAAAGCATATGACATGGCTCGCTGAAAGGTAGCTCCTGCATTTTTAAGACCAAAAGGCATCTTTCTATATGCAAAGGTACCCCAGGGACATATAAAGGCTGTCTTACGTTGGTCTTTAGGATGGATAGAAATTTGATTATAACCAGAGAATCCATCCATGAAGGAAAAAATCTCATTACCAGCACACTTGTCAATAATCTAATCAATGAATGGGGTGGGGTAATTATCCTTAGGACAAGCCTTGTTTATGTCCCTAAAATCGATGCATACTCGGATTGGTCCTTGCTTTTTATCTACTGGGACTGGATTAGAAACCCAATCAGTAAGAGGAACAGGGTATATAAAGCCCGCCTTTAGCAGCTTCTCCACTTTCGCTTTGATAGCTGCAGCTTTCCTAGGGTTGATTGGCCGAAGCCTTTGACGAACTGGTTTGGCATTTTCATACGTCTTGATCTCATGTTGAACTATAGACGGGTCAATGCCAGGCATTTCCTCATAAGACCAAGAAAATACATCCCGAAATTCTTTGAACAGGTCGGTGTAAATTTGAATTTCTTCAGGGGAACACTCAATTCCGATGAAGAGATTATCGATCGTGTTAGGGTCCCTAGAGATGTTTATAGGTGTTGTTTTTGAAATCACCAACATATTACCTTCGACACGAACATGTGGTGGAGCCAAAGGGTTTGACACCGTACAAACATCACTAGAACAGAGATCGGAGAATCTAGATTCTACCTCTTGCAATGGAGGAAGAAAGTATGAACGATTGTGTAAATCTTCCCAAGGTCGATCTATACCCATCATTGCTTCAATAATTGCTTCTTCCGAAGGTAAAACTGAATCTAAGCAGTCCAAAGCAGAAGTAGAATCAAAGCTCCAAGCGGAGGCCACATCGCCATCTAACTCCTCTTCAGAAAAAGGAGTAGATTGGTCATCTGCAGAGTTGACGATAGACTGATATCTAAGCTCAGCTACAGATATAGGAAATTCCATTCCATTCTCTTTTCCTTAAACTAATGTGGTCATAGGTGGAGGTAAGGTCCAAGGGTCTGAAAAATAACGAGTTCGAAAGAACCCATCTCGAGAAAACTCCTTAGACGACAAAATGGCATTGATTTTTGTGATAGGAGAGGGAAACTCAAAAGTACCCATCAACGAGGAATAGATCCCTACTCCTAGATTCTCAGTAGGCAGACGAGGGTTATCCACTAAAGGCACAGTAGAGTCAGAGCTTGCTTGAGGATCAACTGGACAATAATCCAATTGATCCACCTTTACCATTTTCCCCTCATGAGGAAAGCAAATGACATGAAACAGAGTCAAAACAACGGCATTCATTTCGTATACCCAGTTCCTTCCTAGGAGGAGATTATAATCTAAGTTAGCATCTATGACTTCTACTTCAATCTTAACGACCTTCCCTCCAACAGATATAGGAAAGGCCGGGATAATCCCATGTGGCTTATGAGAATGGCCATCGCATGCAGTCAAGACGGTAGGTGAAGGAATGGCCGAAGGCGATCCAATAGCCTTCCAACATGACATCGACATGATGCACGTGGAAGCCCCTTCATCAATAACAGTTCGAAAAATGTTAATTTTCCGGTATGTAGACTTTATTTGAAAAGCCATGTGATGAGGGAGTCGCTTTTTGACATTTAACATGTCGAAAGTGATCACTAAAGAATTAGTTGGATCTACTGCCCTAATTGCGGAAAGTAAAGCACTTCTCTGAGCCAGACATGACTGGAGAACCTCTGAAGTGAACATGGTGCAGGGACTCTGAGCCAGATCCTCGACAATGGAGTAATTCTGGGCGGCCCTAGAATTAGGATTAATCGTCGCGCGTTTAGCGGAACCTTTCGGTATCCGTGGTACAGTCTCAATAGGGGGTCGCTCGATATGAAGGTCATTACTTCCGGGAACAGCCTTATCCTTGGAAGTTTCAGCTTCATCATAATCACGTGACCGAGTAGCCACATGGACGTTAGAACCCATCATGAAAACATTCGATGATTTTTCCCCTTCTTGGTTGCCCCCTACGGAGGTTCCAGGGTTTGAACTCGCGCCAGCAAGAAGTTGCTGCCCTTGGGGAAAAGGGTTGGTCAACACAGCTTGGGAACTAGAAGTCCCTTTCTGCCCTAACAAGCACTGAGTGTCTTCAATCTTGGGGCAAAGATGAGTTAAATGGTCTCCGCTGCACAACTTGCATGGAAACTTGACTTTCTTTTTCAACACCTTTCTACCACCACCAGCATTATTGCCAGATTTATTTGCATCAGGCTTCCCATCCTGGTTCTTTTTCTTACCTCGTCCTTTCTTTTTCCCATTGGAATTTTGAATTCCTTTGGGGTTATCAGATTGGACGACATTAATTGAAGAAGTTTGGGAAGCGGAAGGGTTAGACGAGTGACTTGGTTGTTAGAAGCAGTTTGTAAAGACAACTGCTGCAATTGATTCAATAAGTTTACCACATTTGTGTCTATCGACCCAACAATACCATCCGCGTGGGGACCTGGCTTCGGCTTAGCTATGTCAACCTTGGAACTAGGAGCATCTGGCAAGTACTTTTGTAGGATCCCAGACTGAGAGTAGATCAATTCTAATTGCTGGGCCCTAAAAATGGCTTGCTCCTCAAAATAGACCCCAGACATGGAGACATCCTTAGAGATCTCAGGTATCAAAGACTTCAAGAACCACTCGAGACGGTACTCCGGAGGGATTTTGGCTTTAATGAGTCTCTTTCTCCATCTCCATTCTTGAATGTGATCAGAAATGTGAGTTTCCCTATCCTGACGAAAAGTAGCCAGTGGTTCATTTCCAACATCATACCGGACAGACAACTGAAAATGGTTCAATAAAATATTGGCTAAGTCGGCGAATGATCTAAAGCTTCCCCCAGACAACTTTATATACCACTTGGCAGCGTCACCAGTCAAGGTGCGTTGAAATAATCTCAACCTAACCGAGTCGTCGATCAGGGAGTTCGATGAGCACCATAAGTGGAACGTGGTTACGTGGTACCCCGAATCCTCACCACTTTTCCCTTAAAATTTTGGAATATCCGAAGGGAGTTTAGCTGGGACGGGAGGCCAGGACAGATTATACTTGATTGGGTCGTTAGTTAACTTAGTGAGGTCTAGCAAGTTCAACGTTGCCAGAAACGGAAGTCTAGGAGGAGCTTGGGGATTCCACCCTGACTGGGCGGCACTCCCGAAGCTCTGAAAAGATTGGCCTGGATTTTGGAAGGCACCAGGCTGCCCAAAATAGCCAGTAGAACCCGCTAAACCAAAAGGCAAGCCTTGTGACCCAGAAAAAATCGGAGTTTGACCAACTCCGGTCGCATATCCACCATACCCAGCAAAGTTTCCTCCTAAAGGATTGTAAGGAGTTGAAAACCGTTGATATGGATTCCAAGCCGAAGTTAGGGGACGAATACTTTGGAATGAACTAACCGTGGTATACGGCCTATTCCCATATGGGCAAAAAATGGATTCCCACTTCCGGCACTACTAAGCCCAGGGTTATTCCAACCTTGGAAAGGATTGTTGCTTTGTCCTACAGAAGAAAAAGGCATAGATCCTATCATAGGGTTGGAATGTGGTATATGACCACTTCTGAATGGAAAACCTTAGAACGAAGTTGATCCACTCATCATGGACGTGGCAGCCCCAAACGGAGCTGAAGGAATGCCCTGTGAATGGGCGCCAAATGGGAAGCATCCAAAAGCAAAAGCATTGGTTTGGGAATTTCCACTCGTGGATGGAATGGATGTAGACCCAACAAAAGAAGTGCTAGCAAAAGATCCGAATAAAGAGACGGAGGGGATGGAAATAGTCCCACCCCCTTGTACAGATATGGGAGTCTGTATAGTCATAGCACTTGTAGAAGCCATGCTTCCAGTAGTGGTCATCGAAGGTAAGCACATAGCGTAACCTGGACTTGACGGTCTATGCTTTGGAGTACCAATGTATTGCAATACGTGTGGATGACTGGATGGTAGAGGAGAATTCGGAGCCGCTAATGACTTTGAAAGTTCTTCTACCTCAATATTATCCTCCGCTTGTAAGCGAACTTGAGAAAGAATTGGAGTGTTCCTCTCTTATTCTACGGAAGTACCAGGCCTTGCTTCAATACTAATGCCCCAGAGGGGAGGATCAATCCCCGATGCATCAATTGCCATGGGATGAAACCCATCAGTATTATTACCTCGGTGCCTTCTCGGAGAAGGCTCTAAACTCGGTGGTGAAATAACACGAAGTCTTCGAGACCGTCTAGGAGATCAGTCAGCCACTTTGAATTTATTTTTTAAAATCTAACTAAAGACTCAAAAAATTTAAAGCTAGGCCAACTAAGAGCATAGAGAACACACTATAAAGTCCCTAAAGATAGAGCCAGTCAAACAACTTCCAAGTATTTCTGCTCCGGGTGATTAGGACCGGACACCAAAATACGAGAAAGTGAAAAATAAGGGGCCTTCCGAAGATAGTTTGGGATGATGAGGGCCCAGGCCTATCAACGAAGGTATCAAAGGAAGTTACGCTGACCTCCTAACAATAGTCTGCACCGGTGCAAGCCCCCAAGCTTCACAAGGGTGCCCTCTAGTAGTGCTGTTGAGAGTGATACAACGTCGACCTGAGGTGCCACGGGATTCCCCTCCGCAGCCACTTATGTAGTTCCCTAGGAGAAGCAACTATGGATACCAACTCGTCGCAGAAGCCAGGTGGAACAGTCGTGAGGTAAGTTCGGACAAGTAGGAGAGGGGGTATCTCTCTTTCCTGTCTTCACAGACCCTCGTGCTTAACTCCCAAATCCGGAGCTTTCCTGGTCTTCCTAACGCTATTGGATTTTTTCTCGTTATTCAGACTCCTATGTTTGACGTTTAAATGGCCTTGGAGAGTTAACTCTCCACTCACCTAATCAAAGGCCCAAAAATCCTAACACTTGTTGGTGTATTTCACTTAAAAGAAAAAGTTCTAGTAAATTTTAGTTAGCGCTTGATTTTAAGGGCTGTTTTTTAAGTCAAGGGATGATGGAGTGAAACTAGTGGTGTTTTTTTTTTTCGACGCAAAAGAAATTAATAAAACCTAACTATATGCATGTGCACTTTGTCATTGTTTTTCGATGAAGAGTAATTTCTACAGGGTTCGAAAGTAAAATTCTAATGAAACAAAACTTTTCTTTTCTTTTCTTTAATTCACACTTCACACTAAAAAGTTAACAAAACTATTTATGCCTAAAGAGATGCAAATCTATCCTAATGCAATAACTAAATGCTTGATGCAAGATTGAAAACTACTCTAAAACAAGAAATGAAAGTTGCTTTTCTTATCAAATTCTCTTTTTCCACTTACAATATCTAGATGGAATATGAGATGCTACCATTCATTTCGTCTAAATACTAAAAACAAAACTCAAGATAAACATAAAGCACTTTCACTAACCAAAAGGAACCCAAATGAAAAGCAAGTTCAAGAAAGCAAAACAAAAACTTTTCAAGAAGTTCTCTTCAAAGTAGCAACAAAAAAGTCTTTTCGAAAATGCTCTCAACAAAAACTAAAACTTTGTGATTGAAACAATAAGCAAGAAACACTTTTGCAGGTTGACACCCTACAAAGAATGAAAACTCAACAAAAAAAAATGTGTTTAAAAAGGCTTTTTAACAATCGAAAGAAGCAAGGAAAGCTTTGGTAACAAAGACCAAAAAAGATCAAAAAGACAATTTCAAGAAAGTATCAAATGACAACTTTGATGAAACAAAGAAGTAGATGGTCATAAAAAGCGATTTCGTTAAGCAAACAAAAAGTCACCAAAAAGCAAAGTTCAACATAAGGATTGATAACAATCTTTCTCCTCTGATAACTCAGAGCAGCCAATATTCCAATCAAGAAATGTTGCGTGCTTTTAGCAAAAAGATGATGACGCTTGCAAACACAAAACAAGACCAATACTCCTTATAATCAGAGAGAAATCGGAGTAAGATGCTTGCTATAACACAAACAACTGATACTGGCAAAAATGATTGTTTCAAGCTGACTCAAAACACCAGACAAACTTCAGAGACACAAAAATTTATAAATCTTGAAAGTTGCAAGGTATACGCGATTGTACTTAGTGCAGATTGCGTGTATACACGACTGTACCCGAGGAAACCTGCGTATACGTTGGTTTACTTCATGAAAAAAATGTTTATACGCTTCTGTAACTAAGGAAAACAACGTATATATAATATTTCAAGAAAAATAAAAAATAAACTGAAGAAACTGGCAAAATTCAGAAGTCAAGAACAGACTAGACAGTAACAGCAAACCAACAAGCAACTGAGCCCTAATTGGCTTGACAAACACCCAAACTAGGAACAACAAGAGTGTTGTCCCCAGTGGAGTCACCAATTCTGTTGAGGGATTTGCTCCCCTAGGGCTTTTGGGTGGAAACCCTAGCAGACTGAAAGTTGTCTAAACAGAGAAACACATGCTCACACAGCCATAACACTATAATAAGAAAATTCTAAAGTATGAAGAACGTACCTCAGGTCCTGCGTTCGAGAAGTTCCTCAAGGTTCCAAACCCTTCTTCAAGTCCCTTTTGCTCCCTTGTCCTGCAAAACAAACAATTCTAAATAATGCAGCAATATATGGACAAAGACTTATAGAAAAAGCATCTTTATGTTATAAACGAAGGAAGTTAGTTATAAACATTAAACCACCATTCATACATGAAATTCAAACATGAACATCATAAACATAAAGAAGAAGCATATCGGGAACCAAGACATGTTTCTTTATTATAGACAAATAGAATGTACAAAAGGAGTAATATCACCTGAGTAACCTTTCGCAGGCTCCAAGCAAAGCTTCCTTCAGGATCCGTCCAGCCTCAAGCCTTTAGCATATCTCCTTCCAAGACTCACTCCATGATGTCATAACTAGTAGATGAACATCAACACATAAGGAAACAAGGGTTTCCTGTACAAATGGGGGAAGTGTAGAAGGCACAAGGGTCTTCAGACCTGGTTAGGGGAAAAATTTCAGTATAATAACCTTTCTCTCTCTTCTCTCCTCCCTTAGGCCTTCCCTTTGATGTCTTTTTATACCACTCCCAAAGTAGATTTTTAGTTAGGAGTTGGTTGGGAATAGTTGGGCCACGGGCACTAACAGGTGATTAGTAGGTAAAACCTGCGATCTTCGCCTGAAAATAAGGAGTTTTATATTTTTTTAAGTGTTTTAATACATATACGCGGGTTGGGTATATGCAGACCCGCGTATACACGGGTTTAACTCAGGGCAATGTCGCGTACAAGGAAAAAAACACCGTTTTTTAAATTTGGGACCAGGTCTGGAAGGAGGGGTTGCCCTAGGCTATGAGTGCAACATCACAAACCATAATAGTGAGATTTGGAGCTATAACACCTAGCTATTTCCCTACATTCAATCATTCCCCTGCGGCTCTGTGGCTTCTCTTCATTGTCTGTTCGATTGGCCATCTGGCTTTGTGGCTCTGTGGCTTTCAAAATGCCTCATCTTCTGCCAAAACGCATACTTGTAGCATGGAATGATGATTAGGAGTGGTTACAGAAGGAACTGGGGCTGTTTCGTAGGAGAAAATCCGAAATGGACAAAGTCCCATTACACAGGGAAGGCCAACAAAATACACTATCGGGCGTGATTTCCAGATGTGAAATCCCTTTCAATCACCCCTAAATCCCTATCAGGTCTACCATTATGCGTTATATCGCATCACACTAATGTATTTGGAAAATTCCAAATAAACAGGAAAACCTTCAAAAACCTAACAAAATCCACTTTATCAGACTTCAAAATATTATCACAATCACCCTAAAATCGCATCAAGTCCACCTTTGGCTATTGTCGCAATCTCCACTGTTGATCTGCGGGATCCATGATCCAATGGTCAATATCCCATTTCAGGTGGCTTAGGAACATGGAGGTCACTTGCCCTAAAAGGCAGTTTTCCTCTCTCCTCCACCAGCCACGTGTTAACCAGTGTGTGGGATCGGGCGGAGCCAACCCAAAACCATTTTTCGCTTGAGGCCCACCTGAAACCTGCCTTTACAGAACTCAAATTATATGTATTTGCACATATACAACCTTTTGGGTTCGTTATATATCACATCAGGGGTGTTCCTTTATGTTTCGTTTATTTAACAAAAATGCCAATTTACATAGGAAAAACCCCTTTTCAGATCTCAAAATATATATATTTGTGCCTATAAGACCCGTCGGGTCTAGATTTATCACAAGTCGCATGGACCGGGGTCCCACCTTAAGTCCCATGTTATAACTAATGCCGACCTACCGATTTCAACGATCACAATGTCACTTGGCCTGAGGGTCCGTCCTTTGCCTTATGCTATCGCCGATTGCAATTTTCCGATATCGGTGATCGCGATATCACATAGGACTGGGTCTCGCCTTATGTTGTATACATGTGCCTTCTTCCGACCCAATTTGTCGGGGATCGAAAATCGGGGGTGCTTCCCCTTTTCCACTTAAATCCGCTCTTTTTCCCTGGTCCGATGCAATTTCCCTTTTGAAGGGTTATTTGCCATTTTTTAAAGGATTTTGCCTCCTTTTCTAAGGAACAAAGGCATCTTATTTTAGTGATAACTTCTACATCCTAAGTCCAATTTTGCCCACTCAAGTTGTAGTAGATTCAGAATGAGACGATCTCTACAATGGGGCTAGTTCTTGGAATTTCCTTGGAATTTCATTTTTCCTCTGTGAGGAACACTTATAATTAGGAGTCTATCCAAAATCCATTTTGGATCAATCCATTTAACTTTCTAGCAATGAACACAAAATAAAATGATCCCTAAACTCATTAGAAAATATTTACTCCCATATAATTTAATCAATTGGTGGTCGTATTAAATTGATTTAAATGATTAGCAATAGACCCACCTTCTAATGTATTCATATTCAATAAATGTTTTATAAGAAGTACCTTGTTAGAAGTTGATGGTTCTTCATATGATTTAACCAATGTTATCATTAAAACCTCTTTTGTATTTTATTTTGAAATGCTGAAATCCACTAATTCTACCAGGCATAGCAATATTTTTCCCAATATCTTTTTGTCAAGGATATCCCATTATTCATCTTTCATATTCATTGGCTTCTTTTTTATCCTTCCTAATGGTAGAACAAGATTTTTTTTATGTAGATAACATTCCATTTGCATCTTCCATAGATAAAATTTTGCCATCAAACTTATCTACCCTAAAAAATTCTTCCTCCATTGTTTCCACTTGAATTAGGAACCCTCCTTTCCTTCGAGTTTTATTATCAAATAAACTTGGATTTGATACCAATTGTTAGGAATAAAATCATAGATCAATAAAATGAAAATGATGTGAAAATCAAAATAGAATGAAACAATATAAAGGAGACACCAATATATATGGTTCACCTAATTAGGGATACATTCATGAAGAAATATCCATTCCTCCATTTTATTCAAGCTCAAGGTGCATCCAGATTCACCAAGTTGTAGATCCAATGGGACGATATACAAACCTCCACCCATTTTATAAATTTCACTTTGAAGCCAAATTGAGATAACATTTTTAATAAAAATTCTTGATTAACACTATCAAGTGCATTTTTCATATCAATTTTAATGTGAATACCTTTATCCTTCCTTATGTTGCTCAAGTGTATTGCTTCTTAGACCAAGACAATATTATCTATTATGTGCCTTTGTCCCATGAATCACCACTAATTCTCATAGATGAGCTTGGGAAGGAGAGGCTTTATGCATTGTGTTAAAATCTAAGAAATTATCTTATATGAATCATTGCATAAAGAAATCAATCTATACTTGATGAAGGAGGCTAGATTGACATCTTTAAGAATCAAGGCAATGAAGGATGAGTTAATCCCTCCTCCCATATAGTCATGCTTGAAGATGTAATCAACTAGATGAATCAAACATCCAAATGATTTTAGTAGAAGTCATCTAAAAACCCATATGGACCTAGAGCTTTATCCAAGCTCAAAGAAAATACCATTTTTTAGATCTCCTCTTCTGTAATGCTTCACAACAGGTCCAAATTGTCGTCTTTAAACACCAATTTTAGGATTTTATCTAACATATATGATGTTAGTTTTTGTAGCATCAAATGTGTTCTAGCCTTGAAATATTTTGGAGAGGCTAGAATACACGAGATCTCGAAAACCCAGAAATCATTTATGGAAATTCCACCTAGAAATGAATTACTTAGATTGTTAACCAGTTTTTAAATATTTCCTAAGTCTAAAATTATGGAATATGGGTAATTAATTAGTATTAATTAATTGAAGGCAAGAATCATATAAAAACTCACACAAATCGATCCAAAGATGATCCTAGCCATCGATTATGTTTAAATATTTGTCATTAGTGCTCCAATAGAAGATTATAAGAGGAGGTCAATGTGGCGATGGAGAAGACACTTGATAGGTTCGAATTCTGAGCATATTGATTTCTAGAGAAGAAGTAGTTAGTTGTTGGATAGAAAGCTAGAGATGGAAGCAGTGAAAGAGGGGCAAAGACAATGAAGTTGGAGGAATATTTCAAGATCTAGTGAGTGCATTTGTAGAGAGGTAGAAGAGCCATAGAGAGGTTGACATTGGGGCAACATAGTAGCATCTAGAGGAAATTTTTCTTATGTTCGGGAAAAGATGAGTTTTAGTGTAAGAGGTTGGACATAGGTTCCGGGGGCTAGGAGAAACATTTTCCTCGAAAACAATAGAGTAGATGACTTGAGGAGAGGTAGATTCAGATTGAGTGTGGAAGGGTCTGCGATAGGGTAATGTAGAGCCAACATAGAGGTAGTTTGGACCACTCACTTGGAGCTATAGTCAGAGCCTAGATTTTCCTATGGTTTGAGTAAAATTCCTCACTAGGATTTTTCTAATATTTGGCATCCATATTGTACTCATATTATTTCACTACTGCATAGTAATAAAATCCTCATCCACTGTACCAGTTTTCCCAAGTTGGGTTCTTGGGGAACTTTTGTCCAAAAATAACTGTGTTATTTTTATGTCTGTGTGCTAAAATTTCTTCCAGTGTTTATTATTCCACAATTTTATTTGTTTAGGTTGTAGTGCGATTTATTTAGTATTTTCCATTGAAAATAGTAAATAAATTGTTAAATAAAATTAACAAATAGGAGAGTAATTTCCAGTTACTGTAATAGGCTTCCATTTTCAAATTTTCACATGGTATTAAATCGCGATTGATTAGCTAGAGATCTTAGAGGAGAAAAGAGAAGAAATTTCACCACTCAGTGTGGTCAGCAAGTCGAAACTCCCTAGGAAGCATAGTCATTCTACGAGGAGGTTGAGTTACTTGTGGAGGTTGAATTTTTCTGAGTGAGGGGTAGAAAAATATAAAAGATCCTACGAGATCGAGTGATTCCAGAGGTAGAGAGAGAATCCCATATATTTCGTTGGTCATCTCCCTAGTTGGACATAGTGGTTTGTAGATCAATAGTCATTGTGAGTAGATCTTCTCACTCTAGAAGGGAGCGTGAACAAGAGAACAATAGATGAGGAGAAAGAAAGAGGAAGTTTTCAACAGTCCATTAATATGGCCAGTCTTAGGCTTTGAGATTAGGACAAGTTGAATGGAGCTTCCAACTATGTCATCTAGAAGGAATATGTCCTTCCTTCTAGATGAATTTGGCCTGGAAACATATATTGAGGTAGTGGTAGTAGTTCCCACAGATGCAGATCAGCTAATAGAGTACAAGAAGGAGATGGCTCGGGCCAGGAGTTTGATCCTAGACAGTGCCTAGGATCATATTGTCTCTTATATAGTTGGATAAGATACTACCAAACAAATGTAGGAGACTCTCCCCACACTATATCAAGGTACTTCCAAGTAGTGGAAGATGTATTTAGAGGAGAAGTTGAGATGCATCAGGATGTAGAAGGGGGAGGCCATAGACCCCTTCCTCACCAGGATTCAGGAGGTTCAGGGCCAGTTATAAGTTATTGGGGCAATGCCTCAACTCATGGAGTTAGTGTGATTGGCACTCAACAATGTCTTAGAGGAGTGGTAGGTATTCGTCCAACGTATCTTGGGCAGATACACCTTGCTAAGGGGGAGGATGTGGGCCGATTTGCAGCAGGAGGAATTAAGGAAAGCTCTTCTAAAGAACTCCATCAATGGAAACAACAGTTGTTCAAATTAGGTAAAGGAAGAGGAGAATGTGGTCCTCACATCTAAGGGTCCCAATGAGGGACAAGACGAGAAGGGGAAGAAGAAGAAGGAAATATGGAAGTTTAAGTGCTTCAGATGTGGTGAGCTTGGTCATTACAGTACCCAATGTCCTCTCAGGAAGAAGGACAAGGAAGAGAAGCAGGACTGAAAGTAACCTTAGGAAACATCAATAGGTTGTCCTCCAGATTGGAGGAAGACTTTACAATGTTTGTAGATATACCTCCAAGAGAGAGGTTTGGAGATTTGGTGTTTTAACGCCAGAGAGATGTAGACATTGGGAAGGATCCTTGAGGAGTCCACATCATGAATCAATAACCTGTTATAGTGGCCCACAATATTTAGTAGCAGGATGGATCAATGGCAGTTGATGTAGTAAGAGATAGAGTGATAGTTGTAGAGACTAGTAGCAGTCAGATGTTAGGGAGTGTAGTGCAGAGTTGGCAGCAATGCAGTTGGCACAGTGCAAAGTCAATGACAAGGAAGATTCTTCAGTGACACTGAAAATGCTAGTAGAAATAAGAGACTCAGGAGAAATATTTACCATACTAATCACAATTCATTCAGTATTTTGGATGCTTTTCAGTCGCAGATGTTGCAGTTGTAGCAGCAATAGATGAGAGGGAGTAGCAGTGTGGATGCAATGTTGGTAGAAGTTCAGTTGGGTCAGAAACAACAGAGATGTAGCATATATTAGACTTGTGCAATGGTTGGTGGGCAAATGTCCAGAAATCAACTACGTGACAGGAGATGATACAGATAAAGGGTGATGCTATAGGGTGTGTAGTAGCACTAAAGCACATTCCTCACTAAGAGGGTGTTAGTTTTTGAAGCATCAGATGTGTTCTAGCCTTGAAATTTTTTGGAGAGGCTAGAATACATGAGATCTCCAAAACAAAAAAATCATTTATGGAAATTCCTCCTAGAAATGAATTAATTAAATTATTAACAATTTTTAAAATATTTCCTAAGTATAAACTTAGGAATATGGTTAATTAATCATTATTAATTAGTTCAATGCAAGAATCATATATAAACTCACACTGATCGATCCAGAGATTATCCTAGCCATCAATTATGTTTTAATATTGGTCATTGGTTCTCTTTCAAAGGATTATAAGAGTAGTTCAATGTGGTGATGGAGAAGACACTCGAGAGGTTCTATTTTTTAGTAGATCGATTTCCAGAGAAGCAACAGTCAGTTGCCAGAGAGAGAGAGCTAGAGATTAAAGCAGTGAGAGAGGGGAAGAGACAGTGAATCCAGATGAAGATTTACAGATCCGATGAGTGTATTTGTAGAGAGGTAGAAGAGCCACATAGAAGATGACATTGGGGCAGTGTAGTAGCCTTTAGAGGAAATTTTGATTCTGTTGGGGAAAAGTTGAGTTTCAATGCTAGAGGTTGGACAAAGATTATGGGGGCTAGGAGAAACATTTTACCAGATAGAAGTAGCCTAGAAGACTTGAGGAGAGACTAATTAAGAATGATCATAGAAGGGATTTCACTAGGTTAACACATATCCAATGCACAATCAGTTTGAATGGCCCACTTGGAGCTGCATTCAGAGCTCGGATTTGCCTATGGGGTGAGGAAAATTCCTCACTAGATTTTTTCCCATTATTTTCTCTACAGGATTTCCAGTATTTGGCATCCAAATTGTACTAAGATTATTTCACTACTGCATAATAATAAAACCATCATCTACTGCACCAGTTTTCCCAAGTTGAGGTTTCTGGGGACTTTTGTCTAAAAATAACTATGTTATTTTTATGTATGTGTTCTAGCATTTCATCCATCATTTAATCTTCCACAATTTCATTTTGTAGGATGCAATGTGATTTATTCAATATTTTCTATAGCAAAAAACAAATAATTTGTTAAATAAAATTAACAATTAGGTTAATTTCCAGCTATTGCAATAGGATTCTAGTTTATAATTTTCACATACTAGACAACACGTAAATTGGGTATAGGTTGGGAAGAATATAAAAAATTGAAGTAATCAACAACTTCTCTTCGAATCCCCTTGGATTCCCTGATTTGCACTCCATCCATGCTAACAAAATTAATATTATTCCTTTAAACCTATGTGTTAGCTTGGTTGTGGAAGAACTTGATGTTGTGACTGCCAATTACCAACTATAATTTGTGGGACTTGAGGCACCATTATTCCATTTTTAATTTGAGGGCATGATTGAAGGCCTCAAATTCTGCTTGTTTGTATTGTAGAAGCTCCTTTGTGATGACTCCCTACTATATTTTAATTTAGGCTTATTCTAGATTTGATTTATGTCTGTTTAGTTTAGTCACCTTGTCTTCATTATTTGTTTGTATCTAGCCTTGAGGGTTAGCTCAATTAGTCAAGTTCCCATCATTAAAGAACCTTTTCTATTGAGAGGTCATGGGTCCAATTCTCTTGACACACTTGGGCGTAGAATCCATGGTTGAGTTGATAGGAAGTGATCCCTTCAGGTTGATATTCATAGTATAAATATTTCGTGGATACAGTAGTCACTAGTCTTTGGGGTATGTGAACTACATAGATTTTTTTTTTTCTTTTTTAATCCACTTCTTAATGGCTAATTTTAGTTCTTTAAAGTATTTTTCACATATGGTAATTGGAGAACCAATTTCTCACTTGTTGCGTGCTGCCTTTACCAAATCAGAGAAGTCTTCCTTTTGGATCCAAATAGGAGAGAGGTGGAAGGGAAATGACCCAAAGTTTGTTGTCTATGATCATTCAAGAGAAATTGGTCGATGATCTAAACTCACCCAAGGAATAATATGAGAGGAGACTTGAAAGTGTTGCAAAAAAAAGGTATAAGAAATTAAAAATCTAGTTAGACAGGTTGTAATATTTCCTTGGTTAGATCTTTGATTATTCCATGTAAATATGTTGGTAGTTGGCTTGATATACATTAGATCTAGTGCTACAATTTCTTGAAACTAATCTTGAATGGGGGAGCCTCCTTTTTGTTGGAAACAATGTTAATACTAAGAGGGGTGTGAACTAGTATTAAGGCTAATTTTTAACTTTTTATGCCAATTTGATTTTATTATTCAAACTTGGAAGCCATCCATGTAATAAAAAACAACATATCATGTGGCAGAAATATGAAATCAACAAACAATGACACACCATGGGCATCATACACATGTGACACAAGATTGGCTCTAGTGCCTCCTTCCTTCTCCTATTGTGTCATATTTGTAAATCCTTCAATCCTATCCCAAGTTGTTCTTAAGGGGGGATGTTAGGATATTCCGACACATAGGAAATAGTTAAGTTCAACTTGGTCTAGAATAGAGTTAGGTATAGAGTTAGGTAAAGTGTGTTTCTTTACCGTTGTACATTTTGTAACTTACAATCCGACGGTCACGATATGTAGTGATCCGACGGTTCATTCTCTCCTCGGTATTACCGACACTTGATCCGTGGCTTGACACCCGATTGGTCCATGAATTCTATTTAAAGCGCATGGAGGGTCCTTTGTAGGTTAACCGTGCATGAGAGAAGCTTATGTAAATTTTCATTCTTTTATTAATAAATTGCCTGTAGTGGCCACGTTGG
>APFE031374911.1:6099-133235 GCA_000404065.3 Pinus taeda
CTCCCTCCTTGAGAACCAGACTTGGGATCTGGTCCCCCTTCCTTCAGGAAGGAAACTTGTCCGATGCAAATGGGTCTACAGGACCAAGAGTGCTGCAGATGGGCAAATCACCAGACAGAAAGCAAGGCTAGTAGCTAAAGGCTTCCAACAAGTGCATGGCATTGATTATGACGAGACCTTTGTTCCAGTAGCAAAGATGGATTCCATACGCCTTACACTTGCCATTGCAGCTGCCCAACGATGGGAAGTACATCAGACGGATGTGAAGAATGCCTTTCTTCATGGAGACCTATCCGAGGAGATCTACATGGAGCAGCCACATGGTTTCATTCAGGATTCATCTTTGGTCTGTAGACTGAAGAAATCTCTCTATGGCCTTAAGCAGGCCCTGAGAGCTTGGTACGCGGAGATGGATTCTTTTCTCTTATCACAAAACTTTGAAAGATGTAAGTCTGATCCGAATGTTTACATGCTTAGGACACATGATTCTCTTCTTATCTTAGTTTTGTATGTAGATGATCTCCTAATCACTGGCAGCTCGGCTTCAGCCATTGCTACAGTCAAGAGGGCCTTGCATGATAGGTTCTTGATGACGGACATGGGTCCATTACACTTCTTTCTTGGTCTTGAGATTAGCCAGGATGCCACAGGCATCAAACTTTCTCAGGCTAAGTATGCACCGGATCTCCTCGAGAGATTTCACATGACTGACTGCAAGCCAGCACCGACTCCTTTTCTGTCTGGGGTCCGCCTTGAGGATGGAGGTGACACTCCATTAGTTGACAACACTCTCTACTGACAGCTAGTGGGGAGCTTATTGTACCTCACCCACTCTAGACCAAATCTCTCATATGTAGTAGGGGCAGTTTCCAGATACATGCAGGAGCCGCATGAGCTACACTGGAATGCTGCTAAGCGCATCCTCCGATATGTGCAGGGCACCATCACCTTCGGGATTCACTATGCAGCAGGCACTGCATTGAATCTCCTTGGCTTCACAGATTCTGATTGGGCAGGAGACAACATTGATCGCAAGTCCACCTCCGGATATTCACTCAGTCTAGGATCTGGCCCTATCTGTTGGTCAAGAAAGAAGCAAGCTGCTATTGCTCTCTCTTCAGCTGAGGCTGAGTACCAAGGAGTAGTCAACATCACCATTCAGGCTCTGTGGCTACAACACTTCCTCACTGATTTGGGCATTCAGTTCTGCCAGCCCATTGTCATCTGGTGTGACAACCAGAGCACTCTAAAATTTTGCAGAGATCCAGTACAGCGGCAGCGGACGAAGCACATAGAGATCCATATGCACTACATCAGAGACTTAGTACATGATCGGGTCATTGATTTGCAGTTCTGTCCCTCAGCAGAACAGACTGCAGACATCTTCACCAAGACATTCACTGAGCAGAAGTTTCGCTCTCTACGTGATCGTCTTGGAGTGAAGGACAAAGTTGCTTAGCAACTATTTTTTCTTCCTCTTTTCTTTTGATTACATTGTATTTTGAGGGGGGGGCTTTCCCACGAGGTTTTCCCTCTTTCCTCAATTTTAATACAAGTTGCACTGTATTTTGGGCGACCTTTGGCCTTAGTTGTCAGGGCCCATTTTCTATTTTTCCCCATAGTGGTGTTCAGGGGGGGTGTTGGAACTACTACACCTACATGCGGACTCTCAGTTAGAGCATTAGATTGCATGCAAGTGGACTCTTAGTTAGAGCATGCGACTACATGCAACTACTACACATCTACATGCGGACTCTTAGTTAGAGCATGGGATTGCATGCAAGATTCCTTTTGCATGATTTACTCCTTGATTTGCTCCTTCTTTAACTCCGCAACTGACTAGTTATCTCCGGAACTTGTTGTAGGTGTTGAGTCTTCTCATTGATCACCACTATAGTGCATTACCTTGAGATCTTCACCCAGTAATGCTATATCATGAGCGTTGTAACATATTTTCTAATAAATCATTCTTTTCTTCTTTCGATTTTCTTTTAGTGTTTTTTCTCTGCAAAGCTGTGTGTTCAACCTTTACTAGCTAGATTCATCTGTACAGGTTTTCTAACACATTTACACTTTATTGATCTGATATAGAAGTCAATTGAACATTTCATCATATGAGAACTTAGAAGCAATACGAGTTGAAATTGATGTTATACAAACCATGTTCAGGGTGAACGTGGGCGTGCAAAGTATCAGCGCAACCATAGACTCAACCTGAGTCGGGCTTGATGACACAAGCCACATGGAAAAAATCGATTAGATGAAAGAAGACTAAAATCAAAACATTTGATTGGCTAAATCTACCCAGCCAAATCCCGTAGAGGAACGCCTTCTATCCCGCCCCTATTTTCGTGGTAGCTTTTTAACCTCACATAGGGGTGTGGCACTGTCTTATTTTTTCTTTTCACCAATACTAGAGTATATAGGCTACACCTACTTCAACACTTACCCAATTTTCCAAACAATGCAGTGCAATAAACATTCATCAAGTTAACTTCTTTACACTTGGAAGGGGCAACTCCCGTAAAGTCTACTCGATCAGTTTATAAATAAAATTCAATAATATACCAGTGTATAAGTTTACAACCAAGTCGTGCAACCAACCATTCGACTTGCACACTTGGACAATTTACGAAATCTGTGCCTCGACCGTGCAATTGTCGTTGACGTTGCGTACATTATCAAAAACCCCAACTTAAGCTTTGGCACAACTCGTGCTACCCATCATTCTGCTTTACCCGAATTCGCACACTTCGTTTAACGTCATATCACACTACCCTGATGCCCGCTATACTCGCACGCGGCTTGCACTTAGCGATACACCATACTCCGCCCGAACCGTGTTGAAACCTAAACTGCCTGCCAAACTCTGCACACGACTATTCAGAGTCGCTCGTTTGTGCGGGCACATGACCTGCACACAGTGTGGTCTTCCGGACCTGACCCGCCATGCCAAACTTTGCGGAAAAGTATCATGTCCCCATTTTTATTGTTATTCATAATATAACCAAAGTGGATTTCCAGGGTAGGGGATGACCAGGTTACTAGAGCAGGTTTATGCCATCAGGGGTTCTGATGGAGTTTTGAAGAGTTTTTATGGGATTTGATGGAATTTTCTTGACATATTCCATCATCTGTATAATTTGCTTTTCGCTATGTGGCATCCCGACAACTTTAAAAAATTAGCATTATTATGGAGCTTAACTTAATTAATTATGCACAAGGTGGCGTTTTAGGGAGATTAATTGATGGAACACCTCAATGTAATAGTTCGTTGGAACCAGAACAAGAAGATATACATGATGAGATGCTGAGAAGTGACTTCTAGTGATCGAAGAGAGTATAGTGGATGATTTCCCATTTTCTTTAATTAAAATGACTTCAATTAGTCATTTTATTAAGGAAAAATAATTAATTGGGAAAAGGGGCCAAAAGTGACTTAAGTGAAATAGAATAAAATTAAAGGGGTCACTTGATAAATTCAATAGAGGAGCTTCTAGAATAATAATAAAATAATAAAATAATAAAATAAGATGCTTCGAGAGATTTGGAGATCTATCCATTAAATCTATAAAAGAGGAGGAAGAGGACATTTAGAAACATCTTGGATTTGAGATTTCTTCTTCTGGAGAGATTTGAAAATGTGGTTTTCTACTTCAGCAGTAGCCCTAGGACAGAAACCCTCAGGTAATTCCATGAGAGTGGGCGAGCATCCATCTCTTCCCTTGATGGATCCATTCAGGGTTCACAGGTTACAGTTTATTGTTTTTCAGTTTGTTTTAGATGCTAATTGTAAGATTATTGTAGATCTTTGTGAGGCAAATTTATCTAAGCTATATGGGTTGTATGTGAATGGAAACCCCAATTTATCTAATGTAATAAAGTTTAGAATTTTAAAAGTTCATGGGTGCCAAAAGGGAAACATATTTTCATGAGATATATTTGTGCAGTTATGGTATTTAATTTATTTCCCAACGAGATCAAGTTTGATTGCATTCGCCCGTGATTTATCCTTGTCAAGGATCGAGATAATTATTGGAGTTTGTTATGATCCGATTTATCAAAGGCCGGATTTGCAAGCCTACGGAAGCATCGAGATAATGACAAGTGGAGAACGCTGAATGTGTGAGATGTTGTAGTCGTTGCGGCTAGTTCAAATCGGGTTGATACTCGAGAGTTGTATGTTGCAATCTGTGGATCGACCGAGGGAAAATAAGACGTTGGGTACCTGTGTGCGTTGAGTGCGCATGTCGTGTGATCGGTGCAAAAGGAAGTGTGCCAGAGAAATGACGTGATTGCTACCACGACTGTGGAAAATCCAGATCCCCGTAGGAGCTAAATTATCCAGTGGGATTGACTTCTGAAGACCGACTCAATTCACTGTGATTTATTTGGCCAATGGTACACATTTTATCAGGGGGGAAGTTGACGCATAATCTGGTGTGGCTGACAATTCATGATCGTGCGCGTGCTTTTATAATAATACGTCGACGAAGTCATCCGCAGGACAGGAGAAGGTTCGTTGTAATAGACGCACAATGTTGGTGATTGATTGGGGTGACGCGACTCGTTTATGCGTCAAGAATTGAGTCCACTGGTAGAAATCAGGAGTCAAAGTTCGAGCGACTCAGTGCAAAGACCGAATTTGTTCCATGTATGAGTTCAGCTGGCAAAGAAATCACGCCACATTGAATACAAAAGGGGATCTCCTTTTTGTTGAGAGCGATTGGTGCAATACATGAGTCTGTGACCGTTTTGAAGAAACTGAGCGTATTGATCCAGCAACCATGATAGTTTGTTGGTGCATGCATGCATCTAAACGACGTGAGAGGGAGCTGAAATTCCTAAAGAACGTGTTAGACGACATGCATGAATATTGATACCTGCGCAGTTGAAGTAATTCAACCAATGTCGAATCAGGGTTAGAGCAATGGTGAAGACACGGGATCAAAATATTGTTCAGTAGAATTGGTTGTTGTAGCATTGACTTAGTTTGAGCTACGTTTATTATCTGGGCCGCTTTCACTTCAAGAGCCCGGAACGCTGTGTGTTACAAAGGTCGAGATACATATTTTCGTGCTGAATTGAGTTCTGTGTTTTCCTTTGTCAAAGTTGGACGTGTTGCTGCATCTTTCTGGGTTATTTTGCTGCCAACCTGGATGAGTTTATCCACTGTTTGGATACCCTAATTTTTCTGCGCGTTGAGGCTGCATATGATCTCTAAAGAAGCTCGATTTTGTGTGTATTGGTTGGGAGTTGTGTTAGGACGTGAGCCTTTGTTGGTCAATTGGGTATGCTGTGGTGTCTTTCTGGTGACCAACTCCACTAATTGTTCTCATTTATCAGCTATTGGATTAAGTGGGCTATGCCGCTATTGTACATGGGAGTTCTGGTTTGATATTTTGTACCCGGGCAGTATCTCTGTCCTTAAATAGACGCCGGGCATCTCACTCAAGGTGGACTGATATTTATTTTCTGTGTCTTTGTTATTGGCTACGACTACACTCTAGGTTCATCCTCTCTCATCTATTCATTGTATATTCAAGTTTTCTAATCAGAATAGAGTCATAGACTAGTTTGTGTCAAAAAATTGTTGTATGACAACAATATATTAATTCCTGGAAATATAAGTTTGTCTTGAAGGTTTGTTGATACATGTGAGGTTCTAAATACATAACCCAAGGCATAAATTATCACAACATATAACCAAAGTGATTGATTAAAAGCATCATCGGAAAACCCACACCAAGTACATTAAGCGTATGTTTTATGCGCGGGCAATTAATTGTGGCTTGTGTGCTGAGACAGGGTAATGATGTGCTACTATACTTGGTAGATACGTCAGAGTGTCAAAATTAGGTTCCTTATTGTGTTCCCTTTGGCCGCATTAAGATGATGAAGATGTAGGTTATTTGTTACTCATGAGTTGAAGGTGCCTTCCAGACGCTGATGCAATCTGGTTATACATTCTTATCTTCGTATGATGGTATTGATTGGAGGTTGGGGAAATTACCTAAGTGTATAGAGTAGGGTTTGAGTGTGTTGTAGCATTATATGCTCTGTAATGAGTTTTGCAACATAGACAACAATTGTTTGGTATTGTAGAGGGCTTGATTGTTGAATAATGGTGGATAGTGGTTGCAGAGAACACATATTGATATTCATGTTGATTGGTTTAGAGAACACATATTGATATTCATGTTGATTGGTTTAGGGTGAGTTGATGAGGGACAATTAAACAATGACATTTTTAAAACACTTCATAAGCCCACACAACAATATCATAGTTGATGCCTTAAAACCATGATGCTTCTGTGGACCGAAAACCCAAGCAGAACCACTAACCATTCTCAAAAGGGATCCACACCCTTCTCCTACAAGAACCACCAAAAGATTCACAAAAGGGGCACGAGATAGGACACAAAATCCTTGCACTTGGGACAGATGTAAAATGCTTGAAGGTCACCTGGAAAGTTCTTTCAAACTTGATGAACTAGATGCACTCCTTTCCAAAGTGATCCAATTAGAAGGGAATAAACTAATTTGGGCTCTAAACCCATCTATGCTTGCTCTCATATAACACAAGTTCTTAGAGGAACCATGTGAAGGGGTTAGAATTCTAGTTGCGTCTTGTCTCAGTAGCATCATGAGACTGACCACACCTAGAACTCCTTACAATAATGATGTTATGAGGAGAGCTTTCAGATTAATGATAAAAAGTTTCCAAGACTTTGGACAATAGTTCAGGCTCTACCTTTGGGAAGAAACTTGAAATTTTAAGAGTTATGGCCATGACTAGGACTTATGAAATCATGTTTGATATTGAGTATGATGGTTTGATCCTGCAGATGTTCCAAAGCTTCTTCAACATTAAGAAACATCATTCTGACACAGTCATACACACATGCAATCCATCTTATCATCATGTATGAGAGACCGTGATGCCATTTGTCGAGAGTTTCAATCTATATTGTTGTCTATTTGGAGGAGAGAGCAGTTGGTCTCCTCTGCTGCTTATGAGCTAGCCGAAAGTTTGGTTGAGCAGAACATCAGGTTGTTCAAGAAATAGTTGACCAGGGAAGAGCTACTCAGGTTTGGTGGATCATGCAACAAGAATGAGCTAAGGAGGAAGGGACTTTGCTTCATCTGCAAATGACCTTGGGGACCTGATCACTCATGTTTGAGTGACACTGAGGAGATGACAATGGTAGAGCAGGGAGATATTCTTTATGTCTGTCAGGATGAGGACTCTTCGTTGGACGAGTCCATGGGTTCATATGATGATGGCTCTAAGGATCGAGAGCAGTCGTGTGGAGTTGATGATAGTAGCCTAGATGTACATCCATGTGTGGTAGAGGAGTATGGCGAACATAAGATTGTTCCATGAGGGAAGGAGATCCGAGAGTAGATGAGCGACTGGTGATTCAACATAGAGAGCACATAGAGGAGCATGAGACCGATGACACATATAATGTTGGGGATGGGCCAATGTTGGAGAGTGAGCTAGTGGCTCATATTGAGCCCATGATGGAGGATGAGCAGACATCCTTGGAGCTAACAATTGGAGTGGAGCAGACATATGTGCAAGCAACCTCGAGGGAGGCAATATTTGCAAACACTTGTCCTCGGGAGATGTTGGAGATTGACAAAGTAGTCTTGCAGGAGGCTAGTAGATGGCAGAAGTTGTTGGAGATGGTGGTGCATCCATCTTTGCGCTGACACATTGATGAGGTGCAGGTAGATGCATAGGTAGCTAGCAGAGCTGTAAGAATTTTAGGGAGCAACCCTCTCCAGGAGTATATAGATAGGGCTTGCAACACAGTGTGCACACTTCTTCCCTTAGAGGGAGGAAGGCAAAATTTCTCAGACATATTTTGAATGACTGAATAGAGCCTCAGGAGTTGAGCATGGACCAATTTCAGCTTAGCAGACGTATCCCTTACACAAGTGTCCATACATTATATTGGCGAGAGATCATGAGTTGGTATCCTTTTAATGGAGTATCAACCTTAGTTCGGGGCGTAGTACAACAGGGGCACTTAGATGAGGAAGTTACTATATGTTTCAGTGAGCAATGGGAGGTGGACCGACAGTTCACCAGTATTTCCATAGCATTAGCCATGCATCAACAAAGTGGGGAAGACCTTGGTCTATGCCCAAGGTTAGGTTGGAGAGAGGTGATGTGCTGGTACGCAGTTGGTGGGCATCATTCACAACCAGAGCTATAGCACAACAGGAGCCATGGAGCATTGATGCTCCTTCATGTTGGCATTGGGATCCAGGTGGATCTACTAGTAGCAGGTTGAGTTAGAGATGGACATGGGATCTAGGTATTGTAGGATCTAGCCATGTTTTGATTGCTTGGATGGATGACGAGGACAAGTGGTTCGTATGGGATCCGAGCATTGGGACCCAGTTATGTTGGGCCACCAAATTGGTCCACAGGTTTGGATTGCTTGAAGGCAAGCAATCTTGGGGCGGGAGGATTGTCATGTCCCCATTTTTATTCTTCTTCGTAGTACAACCATGGTGGATTTCCAGGGCATGGGATGGGCAGGTCAGTGGAGCAAGTTTATGTCATCATGGGTCCCGATGGAGTTTTGAGGAGTTTTTATGGGATTTGATGGCATTCGCTTGGCTATTCCACCATTCACACTATTTGCCTTTCGTTCCGTTGCATTTCGACAACTTTAAAAAACTAGCATTATTATGAAGCCTAACTTAATTAATTATGCTTGAGGTGGCGTTTTGGGGAGATTAATTTATGGAACACCTCAGTGTAATAGCTCATAGGAACCAGAACGAGAAGATCTACATGATGAGATGCTGAGAAGTGACTTCCAGTGGTTGAAGAGAGTATGGTGGGCGATTTTCCATTTTCCTTAATTAAAAAATGACTTTAATTAGTCATTTAATTAAGGAAAAATAATTAATTGGGGAAGAGGGGCAAAAAGTCACTTACGTGAAATAAAATAAAATTAAAGGGGTCATTTGATAAAGTCATTGGAGGAGCTTCTAGGAGCTTCTAGAATAATAGAATAAGAAGTTTCTAGAGACTTGGAGATATATCCATCAGATCTATAAAAGAGGAGGAGGAGGACATTTGGAGACATCTTGGATTTGAGATTTCTTCTTGTGGAGAGGTTTGAGAACGTGGTTCTCTACTTTAGCAATAGCCCCATGATGGAAACCCTTGGGTGATTCAGTGAGAGTGGGCGAGCACCCATCTCTTCCCTCGGTGGATCCATTTAGGGTTCACAGGTTGCGGTTTATTGTTTTTCAGTTTGTTTTGGAGGCCAATTGTGGCATTATTGTAGATTTGTCTGAGGCCAGTTTATCTCAGCTATATGGGTTGTATGTGCATGGAAACCCCAGTTTATTTAATATAATAAAGCTGAGAATTTTCTTGTTCATTGTGTTATGAGATTGCAGTCTCTATCTGTTTTATTTTACATGGTAATCTTCTGTTTAGAATTTGTTTTTTTTTTTTTGTTTTTTTGTTTTTTTTTGTTTTTTGTTTTTGTTTTTTTGTTTTTTTTTGTTTTTTGTTTTTGTTTTTTTGTTTTTTGTTTTTGTTTTTTTGTTTTTTTGTTTTTGTTTTTGTTTTTGTTTTGTTTGTTTGTTTGTTTGTTTTTTTTTTGTTTTTTTGTTTGTTTGTTTGTTTTGTTTTGTTTTGTTTTGTTTTGTTTTGTTTTGTTTTGTTTTGTTTTTTTTGTTCTAAATTTATTTCATTTGGGACATTACAAAACACTATCTGACCACCTGCAACCTTGCCCTCCGACCTTCCATTCCCCGTGGCCTTCTTTTCTTGTCTTCCTCGACCCCCCTTTCTCGCTTCTGTTTTCTGCGATGTGTATTTGACCAAGTTCGATGTCCTAAGTGACTCGAACTCCTTCCAATATATATGTGTCGCTGTTATGGAGGAACTCCAAACGACACGTCGTTTTGGCTCCTCTAAAGGGCGGCTCACCATGCCTCCAATACGTTGGTCCGCACACATATATGTGTCGCCCTAACCCGAATATAACATGTCGTTTCCTGCTATAAGTTTGTTGCCTCATGTCGGCCTTGCTACTCGTTCACCCAACTCGCATCACGACATCACACATGGTCTTCACCTTTGCTCGGCCCCCCGGTCGCACTATGGGTCGCCCGTATCAAATGTGGGCGTGCCCGACCGCTCATTGTGTCGCCTCGCCCATGGGTGCTTCGCTCGGGCACGCGCCCGCCCAAACGCCCAACTCAGGTCGCCTGACGCTCTTACCTGTCGCATCCTCCCATCGTACAACTCGTTGCACTTCCTCATCACACGAATCGTCGCATAACCCGGACATCTACCTCCGTGTTTCCTTTAACTGCGATTGCTGGTTTTTCAACCCTCTTGGGCGCTTGCTAACTCGAGGCCCTAATACCTTTGGTGTAATTATGGGTGCTATATTTAGTTATGGGTGAGGTTCATGTTACGAGGTTTGGCATATGACACTTCTCTAATTCCCGAGATACATCCATGTCCATACAAGGATTAATTAGTTTATATAATTATTAAGCGTAGGCTAAAAATGAAGTAAATTGGCCCAAAAAACAATGGATTTTTTGGTGAGATTTTGATAAAATCTGACAATTTTTTTTGGAAATCCCAAGTACAATGGTCAAGCTTCAAGATTTTGGGTGCCTTAGGGCTTTTTGATGGTGCTGAATTTATTTCTACCATAAAAACACGATTCAAGCACTCTTCCCATCACATTTTTTAGAAAAAAATAAATCGCGAAATAATAATAAAATGTTTTATGGAAAGATATTGTTTTTTAATATTATATTCAAAAATTATAAATTAATAATTGTATAAATATAATAATATTAAAAAACAATTAGATTTAATTTAAATATTTTCTGAGAATTATAAAATTTAGATATATATTGATATAAATGATTTTTTTTTATTAATTTTAATATGAAAAAATAATAATGATATAATATTAAATGATAAAAAAGCTACACATTTTTTTGGATATTTGTTAAATTTGGGTTTGAAATAGATATAAATCAATTAATTAGTGATAAATACAACTATCATGTTTTTTTATTATTAATTATTTAAGGAAAATGTTATTGACTTATCATTATCATATAAGGAAAGCCATACTCTCTAGAATGATGATATATAAAAGTGTAAACTTTTAATTTTATCAAATATTTTTAAATTTAGTCAGAAAAAACTCTTAATTAAAAATATTTTTTATTATTACATAGATAGGTGTGTATTTTAGAATAAGACTTCCAAATTTTTAACTTAATTATCAATAATTAATAGATGGATATCAAGATTCAACTTTTATAAAATATCTACAAAATATTTTTTTAGTAAGAGTTAAGAATTATTTTAAAAGTAGTTATACCACTTTTACTTTTCAATTTAATTTAAAAAGATTATAACATAAAATTAAAATACAAACTATATGAAATATATATAATTTCATATCTATTTTTTGTAAGTTTGGTAGGACTGCATCTTCATCATGTGCAATATATCACCTCTATTAAGGTAGGGAAATGAACCGGTGACTTCAGATCAATGAGTGCCTTAACAAATCACCCGATCGTGTATCCAAGACCCCGTGGACAACTATATGAAATATTTTTATTATGAAATAAGTTATAGTTTTTTTTGGATATGTAATATTGATAAGTTTGTTCATAATATTGTAATAAAATTCATTTACAAATTAAAAATCTCTATAAGCAAATTTCCATAATTTAAAATCTTATGACATATTTTTAAATTGATATATTTAATTCATATGTTAAAATGTTTATAAATTTTTTTCTTTCAAAGAAACGGGTAGCATTTTATGTGTATCAAAATTGGAAATAGACCAGATCCCTTACATTGAAATTTTGCCTTGCTTCAAAAAATTCCGTAGAGTTTTCAACAGAGATTATATTGCTACCCTGTTTATTTTTTACTATTAGGCGCACAACACTTATACTATAGTTTCGCCAAAAGATCCCATATAGTTTAACAAAATGACATTTCATAACAGCTACATATATTAAAAGAAACGAGAGAAAATCTACCTGTTATTTTCCATCTTTCTAAGAGGACTGTCCTCCTGGAACTTCTTTTCGTGGTTGTCAGCTTCCAAATTCCGATCAGGCTCAAGATGCTCTTGCGCACTCTCCCTAGTGACCTGAAGTCTGGATGGGGGCATTTCTCCTATCCCAAATACCTCCTTTAACACTGCTACAGTCGCAGTTTCCACCTTTACTTATATGCTGTCAACCTTGAAGTGCAAATTGATCATCTTAGTGTTTAGGTGCTCCACCGTCTTCTGCAACAACACCAAGTCTTTCTCAATGCTTGAGAGGTGGGTCATCACTACTACCATCTGCTCGTGGACCTCCTTTGCTACATGTCTTCCCAACTGATCGACCATGGTTGCAAAGTCTTCTGTGAGTCGAATTCCTTACTCCTCTGCATTGTCGCCTTTGCCATTGGTGCTGGAAGAGGCCATTTTGAGTGAAATATTACCTTGGACACAAATAACTATGAGCTTTAACTGTTGCACCCATTGCCTTATTATAATGCTCCACTCCTTGTCAAATGGTGAATCCACCCTTTTGAATTGAATGATCCTTCCTAAATGCTGGTCAAATTCGACATGAATCGCCATGCCTGTAACGGCCGATTTGCAAACTGAATGATCTGCTATCCCTCCTCACATCGAAGATGTAGTACTGAGCCTGCGTTCCCCAAAATTAACATTTAATTTTGGCCCATTGATCTTCCACTTGTCCATCATTATGACATCTATTTCATTGCTCCTCCATCTGTGTTCAGTAGATTCCACCTACCAGCTCCGACTCCCGAGAAGATCCTGCCAAACCTCATAGCAATACTTGGATTGGAGCGAGCTGTCTCTATTAATGCACTCCTTATGCTGATGCGTGTCCAAAGTTAAGGCTCTTGTCTGATTTATTATGGGACATGGCATAAATGATTATTCATTTGATTTGAGATTAGAACCGCTTGCTCTAATTGAGTGCCCGTATTGGCATATCTATCTACTTCCTTGTTATTTTCACGTTTGATGTGAAATATATTGTAGTCTTCACGTTGGCTTAAGAGGGCCCCTATTCAGATAAATATAGGAGATAGTTCAGAATCAGAGTATTGTCTAAGTTTGGAGGATCTTTGGATGATTACAATTGAATCCCCAACTATACTTACATGTCGAAGACCCTTGAATATATCTATCTTAAATCCTTGCGATAAGGATAAGACTTGAGCTAAATTGTTGGTTGGTTCTCCTAAGCCCCATGCTATACCTCCACCAAAACATTTATAATTAATCCTAATAAAAAAATATAAAATAAAATTATAATCAATAAAAATTATAATTTAATTAATTTTTATTATATTGAGCCCGGAAAATAAGAAGAAAAATAGTAAGCTAAATGTTATGATGCATGTCCAATTTAAATGACTGCTAATTTTCTAAATTGATAACTCCTTCCGTCCAATAAAATTAAAGACAATGGATAACTCCTTAGTGTCATCTCTGTACTGTAATTCACGTGCGTTGATCCCTGTCACTTGCACTTCATTTCAAATGCTGATTTTATTTATTATTGCAGGCCCACATATCAATGTTGCAGATTATCTATCCATTACTATATGTTTTATGCGTCATGCAGACTGACGGCCGAATACGAAAGCACAAACGAGTCGCGCTTGGAAGGCAAGACGATTCCTGCTGTTGATCGATCGGAGCACCTGCACAGATCTCTCATGGCTAACCTTTCACGCTTCTTTCCAGCTTTACGAAGAGAATTGAGCCGTTTATCGGCTGGATCTGCGTCACGAGTTCGATTCCTGTCTAGTGATGCGAGAGGGTACCACTTGGGGAACGGCCCTTCCAGCATGCGGGCGGCCGTGTTCTGGGAACCCGGAAGGCCTCTCAGTATTGAAGACTTCCACATGCCCCGCCCCAAGGCTGGAGAAATTTTAATCAAGACCAAAGGTAGTGTCACTATCATTCATTTTACTCCTAAATTTAATACACATGGCAGGTATGCGAAACATAATTATTGAATTTTAGGGTTTAAGCAGATTGGTGTTCTCATAACTGTAAAATTCAGAGCTATTGTAAGTACAGATGATTATGATTATTATATTGATTATTTCGTTTTGGTTGTCTGGACATCCACAGTTTACTGATTTATTTAGTTGTTTTTTAAAGTCAAAATTTATTTCTGCATTTGCTAGGGTTTAAACAGATTGGTGTTCTCAGAACTGTAAAATTCAGAGCTATTGTAAGTACAGATAATTATGACTATTATATTGATTATTTCGTTTTGTTTGTCTGGACATCCACAGTTGACTGATTTATTTAGTTGTTTTTTAAAGTCAAAATTTATTTCTGCATTTGTCCCACTAGGTGCAATAAAAAGATGATAACAAAATCAGAATGGATGGGAATAGATGTGACACCACGACTCATTTTCTACTAATGATTTAAACTTCTGAAATTTCTTAAACACTTTACATTTCAATTTCAAAAAGTATACCCACAGTTTCCTACTATTGTCATTAATGAACAGAAGGAAATACTTGGTACTGGTGATAGATACCGTTTTCATTGGTCCCCAAACGTCTGCACGAACCGGCTAAAGGACTCTTTGTGCTCTCCAAGCTTATCCTTCATCAAATGGTGCTTGACATTGTATCCTTCTTTGGCAAGCTCCACATACATCCTGAATTTGCTACTGGATGTCAGAAAGTCCATTTACCAATTTTTCTTGAGTTAATTGAGGGAGGTAGGTCTAGTTAAGATACCCATACTGCTGACACCAAATTGTATTGATTTTTGATGCACTCTTGGCTGCCAATGGATACTCCCTGAACTGTCCAACCTCAACCAATCTAAACAGTCCATGATCCTCCACACTAAGAGCAATAGCACTATGTTAAAATTCGCAACTAGGTCCAAACTCCACATGGGTCATCTTATTTATGACAATTGATATTTTTATTAGATTCCTCTCTTGGAGAGGTGTAGGATTGATCTAAAGATCATCCGATTGTGACATGTACAAATGAAGATATGAATTTATTTATATTATGGACAAATTGTCAAGGTCGGCCAGCGAGCAAAACAGACACACAAGCCCCCAATTCATCCTCAATGTTGCATATGAAAAGAAGGAGAGCTCAAGTCATTTTGACCATCATCTCATCACACATATCTTTCTTTCCTCTTGTGATTGGGCACACTATCCGAGGCAATCTTCTCTCTCTCCACACGTGTGAACTAGGGTTTCTGTTTGCTTCGTTGACCAGTGTTGACCGAACTGCTGGGAGGTTGTTTGATTGTGTTGACTTGATGCGTTGACCTGTTTTGACTTCGGTTTGGGTGAGGAATCTCTCTCTAAGTAGGCCGCAATTTTGGGCACAAAAATCGAGGAGTTTTGACCAGCTTTGACTATGATTAGGGCTGACCGTAGGTTGATTGTTTGACCAAACTTTGATTGGGCAAAATTCGATTGTTTCATCTTGTTGTTTGGAGGTCGAAGTTGACTGAAGTTAACCAAATCTTTGAGGGTCAAATCTGCCCTGTTGACCAGCATTGACTTTTTTGGTTAGGGCTCTTTTGCTGCTGTTATAAATTATCAGAATTTGTAAATTGTACTATCTCTCTCTGTTGAACTATTGAAGACTAAAAGAAGATTTGATCAAGGGTTTCCCCATATTAGGGTTTGCCCCTGGCTGGTGCCACATCTTGTGTCCTCTTGTCTTGGCTTGTCTTCTATTGTTTATGTTTATGTTCTATCGACATTTTACTTACATGTTTATGTGATTGCTAGACTGAAAGTGGTATTGGGCTCATAAAGAAATTGAAGTAAAATTGCTCTAAAGCATAAAACATCCCATTGTTGCCTAAAATTAACATGCTATCGGAGCTGAGGTGAAGACAAAGCCCAAGCAAGAGTGAAAGAGCAATCACCAAAGACAGTAGGACAAGGACAAAAGACTCAATGGGTTTCTCATCCTACTTCCCGACTGAAAACAAGCTCCATGATAAATCTGACTATCATGGATGGAAGATGTCTCCTGATTTGACCTTGGAAGAGAAGGAAGCGATGGATTATGTGCAGGGTGTTAGAGTCCTATAGTGATAGGATTCATAATTTTGAATTGGCTAAGTTTAAGCCTTGTAATATTGTACATATCTTTGCTTTCTTCAAATGTTTTTCATATTAAAAATTTAAAAAATGTAAAGAGGGTATGTCCTAAAAGAAAAATCAAAGGACAAAAAGAATAAGAAAAGATAAAAAAATGAAAAAATATGAACCCCAAAAACAAAAATAGATCATGAAAGTGGGCAAGTCAAAATGCCACTACTATTTTACTGCTTTATTGTTTTAAATAATGGTTGTGTGCAGTTTGTCATCCATGCCACAACCCATGGTAGTCAAACTGTTTAAACTTGGATATTTCATGCTTTGAATTTTATGTTTATAGTTAGAGAATAAAATCTGACCAAACAATTTAACCTTGGCAGATCATTAGATAGGTAGAGAAAATAAAAGGAGCTCATCAGTTTAATCTGAGCGCTTGGATGATATAAGGTTATAAGTAGATAGTTTAATTTTCAAAAGAAAAATGAATGATAAGGGTTTGCTAGTCTAAATGCACCCAAATAAAATGAAGAAAAAATGATAGGGTAAGTAATGGATAAGTAGAAGAAAGGTTGCTGAAGTATAAAGTTGATTGGATAAAAACACATTTATCATGCTTAATCATATGTTTCAATGTACATGAGCAGTTAAGAAGGCAAAAACAATGGTTTACAAGTTCATTTAATTAAATCTCCTTCATTCTTTTCATCCCTTTACTTACTAATTTTCCCATCCACAAGTAAGTTCTAGTACTTAAATCCTTCAAGTCAAAAAGGCCCAGAGCATTTCTTTGACTTTTGGTGGGACCGGACCTTCGGCTTAATGACTTATGGACATCAAGTGTTAGAATCCCCTTCATAAGATTCATTTTCCCTTCATTACCCTAATAAAACCCTTTTTGTTAAGGATAAACTTCATTTGCCTAGGAAAAGTAAAAAGCCTCCCATGTTAAATTCTATTTCATTCAAAAAACTCACAAAAGTGTTTTATCCAAAGTATAAGTGTATATAAGTAAATTGCACAAATGGTACATTTATGCTTTAGTGGTATGTTCACTCCGCACATTCATTTCATATTAATTTTTAACTTTATTATATAAATCCCCGATATACCTTTTCCCTTATATTAAATAAATCCCCTATATAAATATCCCAACCCTTAGTTTTAATATAAACCATACAATTTACCCTATATTCCGACAAAACAGATAAATCCCGTTATTTAAGCCCGCTCGATCATTGTAACCCATGATTAAGTCTTAATTAATCCCAATCCGCCAAGGATTAAAAACCTGGGCTCCCACGAAACCCATGCTCTTATCACCCGTGCACCTCTCTCGCTCGACTACCGTTAGATCATCATCGCCCTCATCCGACTGTCCACAGCCATATCGGCCGTGCCCGATGATCGACCTTTACCCGCTCGATAAGGTGGTTTTCCCTGGCCCCCCAAGTGCTACGTGTCGAGCGATGGAGTAGTTCGGGTGACCCCTCCTAAATACCACTCCCTCCACAAAAGCGGTGTGATGGCTTGGGAAACCGCCTCCCCGCTCAACCTGATAAATCACCCACTGTTCATTCATAAATTACCCGCCAAAAAGTGACCGTTGCTCCATCAAAAGCCTACGAAGCCCTTTTTCGCCTTTTTTTTCACTCATTTTCTCTGTGAACCTCTGCAAACCAGTGCGACACCTGCAAACGCTGAATTTACCAATTAACCTCAAATTCCACTCCTGAAGACTCTGGAGAGACCTCAATCAATCTCTCAGTTCGTACCAAAGCTATTCAAACATTTGCCATTGCCGTGAACCTCGAATTTGAAGCTAATTCACCCAATTCTAGGTATTTAAAGATAAACTACCAATCACCCTTTCAAATTTGAAAACGTTATGTATTTAAACATATTTTAATTAAGTAAAATTAATTGAAATTACTTTGAATTCAAAGCGCACACCCAAACCCTTCTGAAAGCTTCCAGTTTCTGTCAAAACCTTTGAAAAAACTTATGAAAGGCAAATTCAAATCCACAAGAACTGAATTATGGCTGCCCTTGTCGTCATGGATGTTAGACCTATCACAACTCCCCATTTGGACCTAGACCACCTTCCTCTGGCGGACAGGGATTTTCAAATCAAAGACACAAGTGCATATGAGGTCCTGCTCAAAATTCATTGTTTGAGTAAAGACAAATATCTGAACCATTTTGATGACATTGGCCTTTGGGAATCCAATTTGCTCAAATACCAGTTTCCCCAAGTACATATTTTTCCTGAAATTGTCCATATGTGCCATGCCTGTTACATTCCTAGTTAGAGAGCTATAATGTCCCCTGACCAGAAAATCTTGTTTACTATCACAGCTGAATCAATTAATTAGATGTTGCAAGTCCAACCAAATTGGGGCCTTGCATCCACCACCCCATACCAGAGATAGAAAAATATGCCAATCAATCTGAGTGTTTGGAGAACATTCTCATAGAAAGGGATAATACAAAGGTAGATGTTGAAAATACCTTGATTGATCTAGAGAGACAACTTGATAAAAACTCATTCCTACAGGTACCACAGCAAGAAGCAACCATGAGTACCCCTGTTGTTTTACAGACTCCTCAAAATGAGGAAAAGAATCCCAAGAGGAATAGAGAAGGAGCCTCCACTTCAGGCATGGACACATCCAATGTGCAGTATGAAGGCAACAAGAGCAAAGGGCCAAGGCTCAATCCTGCTTCAAAACAGGAAGACACAAAAGGCTCAACAGAAGTAACCAATACTAAATTTGACATGAGCAGGGGCACAACTCCATCTAGAGAAACACAGGAGCCATCTACCTCGCACATTCAAATGTTAGAAAGGCAACTCAGTGTAGAAGTCTCCTCATTCAGTAGGCCTGCTGACAAATATAAGGATATAAAGGACAGGTTCAAAGAAATCAAGATGAGAAATGAGAACTGAAGGCACAGTCTTATGCACAGTATCTCAAGATTACACCTACCAATCAAACCAGGTTGATGTCAGCTTTTGACATCAAGGAAGGAAAGATGCAAATGTCTTTCATAAAGCCAACTGTGCAACCAACAAGGACATCAACAGATTACAAAAAGATTGATTTTGAGGTATTGGCAAGGGATATTCATCCCATTGACCAAATTGAATTTCACAAACAGGTTGGAGAAATGATTTACTCCACCCTTACAGGTAAAGCCATAGCGGCCCATCAATTGCAGAATTCATTGACCAACATCCCAACTCAGTATCAATTGGAGAAGGCCTCCTCACAGGCCAAAGACACGAGAATCAAGTCTTTGGAAGACTTAGTGATTGAATTGGGACATGATCCCAAAGATATCAAGGCCACTGAGCAACTAATTAAGAAAAAGAATGATGACATCGCAACACTTAAAAAACAACTGAAGATACCTCAACTGCAGCATCCCGAGACAAAAGAAGTCTTGGAAAACCAAATCAGACATGAAGAGTTGATGGACTTAGTCCTCAAACTTAATGATCAGTTAAGGGAGACAAAGAAGGAATTGGACAACCTAATCCAATTAAAGCAGACTGACATTGCCACTACATTAGTAAATGTCATCCCAACAATGTCAACAACTGTTTCTTCAACATTGGCAGCCTCATTGGCTCCCACAGCTCCTATGCCCACAACACAACAGGTTTCAACAGAGTCTACATCAACAACAGGTACATCAGGTGAAGAAGCAACAAAGCTAGTTCAATATATGGAAGAGATGTCCATACATGCAACAGAGATGAATAAGCTGAAAGAGAAGATAACAAGCTTGGAAACTGATTACAAGCTTGCCAAAATCATGCACAAAGAAGAAGTGCAGAAAGCTGCCAGAATGAGTGAAAGATTAAAGGCCATGGAGAAGGACCTAACACTGAAAGAACCCCTAGGGCAAGCCAAGGAACTACTATGGGCCAATATCATTGACTCTGTCAATGATATTTGGCCATCTATTCAGGCAATTTTTGAGCAAATAGATTTAATAAAGATGGCTACAGAGGCCATCCAAAAAGTAAAAGAAGAGTTAGGAGAAATGCCTGAAGATGCTACCAGAATTATCCAGTTCCTAAACAGTAAAAATAAATATGAGCTTCAAGAATTAGAAATTGAGGACAGAACTGAAACAATTTTGGAAGTGAGAAAAGTCCTTTCCAAGAGAAACTTAATGTTAAACTTGGAGGACAAGTGTCAAAATATGCAAGTAGTGGTTGATAGGTTTATGGCTAAATTTCAAATTTTGAGAGAGAAAGGGTTACCTAGTCCCTTAGTGATAAATGACAAGCTCATGACACAACAAGATTATAACAGCAAAATCAGAGAGTTAGCAAAAGAACAGGTCAGTACATCATCAATCAAGGCATTGCCAACAGGCAAAGTACTTTATCACATATTCTAAAACTTGTTTTACCTCCAGCATGAGGTAAAACACTTGTTTATCAATAAACCTACTTTTGCCAAGTACACCAAGGCAAATGAAATATATAGAAGGATGTTGAAGATCCAATTACCTGATGTTGAGACATGGGAGAAATTGACTAATTTATTGTGAGAAATATGTAGTAAAAAGGTTAGTGTACAGTAAAAGTAAAACAACCAGGTGAAAAGATGAAGACAGATAAGCAGGGTCAAGGTGTATCAGTGTCAAAGTGTATAAGATGAAAGCCAAAAGTAAATGAAGCTTCTAGCATGAATAATCAAATAG
The DNA here is from genome assembly GCA_000404065.3 of Pinus taeda. NCBI lineage: Eukaryota > Viridiplantae > Streptophyta > Pinopsida > Pinales > Pinaceae > Pinus > Pinus taeda. The sequence continues at coordinate 27,001 of APFE031374911.1, forward strand.
CAAAGCAGCATAAAGGGCTAAAATCAAACCATAAAGGCCATCAATACCAAAATAAAAGGGACAACATGAAGCAGTTCAATAGCTGTCTTTATCTTCTTGCAAGAAGATTTTTTTATTTCCTAAATTAAATCTCAAATTAGTTTGAGATATTTTGTAATAATTTTTTATATAAATACTTCACAATTCGAAGTATGTAGGGTGGACTCTATTAGACATTTCTATAGACTTTTTGATCAAGAAGAACCAGAAGGTTATTGTATCAGTTGATGAGCCAACAAGCTAGATTGATTAATAAAGATCAGACTGTTCCAAGGATTCATGTGTTGAGCGAATATCAGACAAGTATTTTCATGTGTCTTTGTCAATTTCTCAAAGTTATTCACAATCTTGTATGTGTTTCAATCTAAATGCTATAACTGGAATAATATTTCAGAACTTGTTTAAATCACACTCTGTTTTAACAGTTAAGCATTTGAATGTTTTCTTCTGAGATTTAAATTAAAGAATTCTTAATTGCTCTTTAATTTAAATTGATTTCATAAATAATCTAGATTAAAGGATTCTTAACTGCCCTTTGATTTTGACTACCCCTGCCTTCATCATTCATTATTCGGGTCTGAGAACCCTTAATTGCTCTCTCACCCCGAGTGAAACTCTTTCACCCCTCTATCTCAAACATCTGAAATACACTCAGCTATCTTGCCCTTGGAACATCCCCTCTAGCCAGTTTATTCAGCCTTGCTTCCTTATCAGTTGACTCCATAGCCCAATGGTTTGAAAGACATCAATTTATCCATCTGTTTAAAGAAATTCCACCACCCAATTTCAATCAAAATCAAAACCCCTTGAACAATCATAGCTAGCCTAAAACATCTTAACTAAAACAAAGTTAAAACTTAAAGAGAGAGCCCTCTCTGAGCATCAGGAAGGCTAGGTCCTGATCTCCAAAAGTGGATAGTGGTTACCTTTGGTTTTTCCTTTTTCTTACTTAAAAGGAATTACTAGAGTGATAACACAGGGTAAAATCTCTAAGCCTCTTTCAAATGCATCGGCTGCTGCGAAGACCAAGTACAATAAGGCTAAAGTCAAAGCAAAGAAGATTATCAGGGATTCCATTGACAAGCATCTGGTGGCCTATATCTCTGAATTGAAGACCTCCAAAGAGATATACGACAGGTTGGTCAGTATGTTCAAGGTTAGTAATGTTAATCAAATTCTCTTTCTCAAGAATAAGTTGAAGGATATTAAGAAGGCAAGGACGAGGACATTCAATCCTATTTCTTGAGGATTACTGAGATCAAGAATGATCTACTCTTGATTGGAGAAGTCATTCCTGATAGGGAACCTACTCTGACCACCCTTGGAGGACTCCCACCTGAGTGGTATGTATTTAGAACCACTATACTTAGCAATGATCGAATTCTAGGGTTTGAAGAATCGATATCAAGATACATTCAAGAAGAAACAAGAATGGTGGAGCAATAAATGCCTTCTAATAGAAGCGACCCCACTGCATTCTCTGCTCATGCCAAAAGGAGGTGTTGTCGCACAGATTGTCACGACAACGCTCAGACCGGGGGCTGTCATTCTGATCCCCGATCTCTCCGTTTAAGCCTGTCTCCCACGGCTAAGGGGGGTAGACCCTGAAAGGAAAAGGATGACCAACTGCGAACCAGTTGGTTTGGGAGACACGAAAGAGAAAAGCACTAAGTAGATTTGTTTAATTTGATGGACTAGTGCCTTATGGGTTTGGTGTCGAAACGATCACTTAACAGATGTTGCAGAAATGTAAACTGTGCACAACAATCATTTAACATCAAATAACTTCGAAAGATGCAAGATATCAGTAAATTCACAATGCTTTTAACAATGATCTGGCAAATAGTTTTGAAAGATAGAACAGTGCGAATTCGAACATTAACCAGATATCATATTTCAAGCATGCCAAATCTCATAAAGATAAACATTCATCCCACATCAAAACTTTAATCTCATCAAGCAAAATAGAACGTGATAAAATTTCCAGGCTAAGACTTTAACTGGCAAAATATTTCCACGATGAATATTTTTATGTTTCTAGGCAAAAAAAAACAAAACTTTAAAACCCTAAAAAAATCTAAAACTATTCTTTAAATAAAAAGAAAAAAAAATTATGATTTTTTTTTTTTTTTTTTAGTTATTTTATTTTTTTAAAAAAAAATCTATTTTAAATCAAATTTACAATCTAAATAAAACCCTAATGAATTTTTTTTTATGGATTTTTTTATTTTATTTTTTTAAAATCAAACTTAAAAAATAACGTTAAGGCTAAACTATATTAACATAACATATGTTGAAATAAAACTAAAACGTAACCACAAAAATTGAAATCTAACTACGAACTAAACCCTAACATATTAAAAAAAATAACGCATATGCTTAAAACGTTTGGAACGTAACAAGATAAAAATCGATTTTGAATTGAAGCCAAACCACACTTTTGCTGATTTCTAACCACACAAACCTGAAATGAGACTCCCCTGAAATTGGCCCGTATACGAAAAAAAAAGACGTGTTCTCTTACAACGCAGTTTTGTAGATGACGGCGGACTGATAAACGTTTGCAGGTTCCAGCAATGTTTGATGGCGGACTCGTTCATGAAATACCTGGCCTGATTTCTTTCAATGCGGCTTGCAGAGCTACGAAAGGATTTGCCAACAGCGCGGGTTTGAAAATTCCGGGTGGATGGGTGAGCACAGTTCAATTTTTCAATGCAGTAATACCACCCAAGTATAAAACGTTTTGCAGCTTCCAACAACCATGTAAAACCACGATAATTTCTTGCCGCAAGCTGGAGGTAAATACGCAGGATTTGGAGAACAAATCGACGACAACCAGGGGCCACATTTTTCCCTTTTGTTTCGCTGGCTAGAAGTATGATGCTGCGTTTTGATTCCTGCTTTGCAGGAGAATGCAAAGATCGCTGACATCTAATTTTTGCAGAGAGGAGCTCATATGGCAGCAGAATAAGAGATTGGGGCTACGTGGATGAGCAGAGGAAACGTACAGGAGCTCGAATTTCTTTAGAAAAATCGAAAATCTTTTTGGAGAATGTCCCTGCAAAAAATGAAACCCCGGATGGCAGACTGCTTGCGATTATCTGATGAAACCTTGAAAAATTCTCATAGCCTGTGCCTGCAATCCTGCAATGGGAAAACGAAAACCCAGAAAATATATGCAATGATTGAAAATAAAACCCTAAAAACCAGCTACAAAATTTACAGTATTTACAGATCTACGGCTCTAAGCAGCCAGATTTACCAGTTATCCTCAAATATATTTTCAGAAAGTTTCAGATTGCTAATGAAATGCTTTAGGAATCTCTCATGCAAATAATAAAATAAACTAAATGATTGACCCAGGATCAAAACTAGCTGGGCCCTGCAAAAAATGCTTGTGGGAGTTGGCTGGTTCAGCCGAGAACTTCCCCTAACACCCACTGATCCTCAAAGGTTTCCTGCACAGCTCACTTCAACCGTCAAATAAGAGAGAAAAAGCAGTACTAGATCTCAAAAAAAAAAAAATGGAGATACCTGCCATTACATCAGAAACCCTAATACTACTCAAACCCTAGCATGTGAACAAGATACCTATGCTCAACAATACTCTTCATTAAGCTGTTATTAACGGCTGAAAAATAAAATATACAGAAATGAAATGGCTCACAACTCTTCAAGAGAGTAACACCAACAAGATTTTGACCCCAAAGTCTTCTTTATTAGCACCAGAAAATATTTACAAGAGAGCTTCTTCAGCACAAAACTCAGATCCAATATGATCTCAAATGACCCCTAGCACCCTATTAAAGGAAAAAATCCCAACGGCTAGTTTAAGTGATCCATGTCAAAACGATCTCAACCATCGTTGAGGATCAAAACATCTCTTAATCTTATCCGTCGAATTTTTTAATGCATTAAAAAATTGAAATTCTCAAAAAATTATTATTTTATTATTTTATTATTATTTTTATTATGGATCATCAAACATAGCCTTTGGAAAAATTTCCCTAGGACCTAGGACTTAAGACGCATGAAGGGATCAACATTTCCTAACCCTCAAGACACTTTTCATCATGACTTTTACAACTTTACATCTCAAGGGGGAGAACCCATTTGACATAGACCCTCATAAACCACCCAGTTCTGCGACCAACATATCTAGCAGATCAACACTCTAGGATTCTCCTAAGACTCTAATGATAAAATTCATTCTGGCTTTGGGGTCAGGTTGAAGGAAAACTCTGCGATCATGGATCGGTGAGACGAAAAACCTTCCGGAATGAAGATTATCACTAGAAAATTAGGTCCACCTAGGCAATTTACATACATGACTCAGCTCTGCTAAGATTATTTACATCAAAATGCAGTCTGGGTTTACAACTTAATAAGATCAGGAGAATGACGATGACTGTCGAATGGCACGAACATCTCGATCAAACGATGTCCCTTTTTGCGAAAAAAGGGGGTGTACTGCTATGGGTAGTTGACACGCAACGGTCAACAGGAGGAATAATGCAAGGTCTAAAGGTCATTTGCATGGAAAGCCTGGATCTAAGGGAGGAAGGAAGGGCAAGTGCTTTGTTTGCGATAAGTTTGGCTACTATGCAAGGGAGTGTCCTAATAAAAGGGATACACCTTGAGATGATGACTATCATAACAACTCCAAGGGCAACTTTAACAAAAAACAACAACGATCAAAAGAATGGTAGGTTCAATGGCAAAGGAAAAAGTAATGCGGGACATCAAGGAAATGGTCAACCCTCTAAGAAATCAAGGAACTCCAGGTATGATGAATCCGATGTTGTTAACAATAAGCAAAAATAGTACTATCTTATATTGGCCCTCTCCACTGCCTCTCCTCTGAACACTTTGGGAAATTGGCTGATTGATAGTGGTGCCTCAAGGCACTTGACCTGATACAAGGAAGCCCTCTCTAATTTGATTGAAAAGGAGACAAACTTGGAGATCATCCTTGGAGACGATGCCACCTATCTTGTGAAGGGAGTAGGGAATGCTACCCTTCAATTGAATCAAGGTAACACTTCATTTGCAAGAAGTACTATATGTACCTGATCTCAAGAAGAACCCGGTGTCCATTTCAGCAATGGAAGATAAAGGATTCAAGGTGGCTTTTATCGATGGAAAGGTACGTGTTTGGAAAAGAAATTTCAAAGATGCTTTTACTCTTGGGTTCAGGGTCGACAATTTGTATCAAGTTGGAGGAAGTCCATTAGGAGCTATGTCTTGTGACACATCTCTACAATCTAAACTACGACACTGGAGGCTCGCCCATCTTCATTATAAGGCCCTACCCGATGTGAGACAGATGGTGACAGGTATGCCCCATTGATTTGGGGTAGCAAGGGATGTGCTCTAGCCACGAAAATTGGTGGAGAGGCTAAAACACATGAGATCTCCAAGACCCAGAAATGGTTTGGGGAAATTCCACCCAGTGAGAGAGATATTAAAATAATTAATATTTTTAATGGGTTCCTAAGTCTAAACTTAGGAAAGTAAAAATATTAATGGGTATTAATATAAAACTAGGTGAGAAGGTTCTAAATGAGATGGATTAAGCCAAATCTAATCTTAGCCATTCATTAGGGACTTAATCTCAGTCTTTGAAGACTCAACAGGAAAAGTATAAGAGGAGGCTTGAGGGTCAGTTGGAGATACACCAAGTTGATCAGTGAATTCAATTTTCTGGAGCGGGATTTGCTGAGAGAAATCAAACCAGTGATCAGAGTTGCAGCGAGGAGCAATGAGTGCATAGCAAAGAGCCAAAGATAGTGCTGAAGGACCAGCACAAAGGCAGAGAAGGCTACGCAGGAGCCATGCAGAGGGCTAGAGGGATTGCATAGAGGCTACCGGGGCCTGCGTGATTGACGCAAAGGGCTAGAGAGCCTACGCAGAGCATTAGAGGGATGACGCAGAGGGTTCCAGGCTGACGCAAAGCCTTAGAGAGACGTTGGAGGGTTTTTCATGGAGCAAACTTGCCGAATATCTGTTTCCGAAGAGAGGTATTACTACCATATTGATTTCTTTGTCGGGTGAGCCAGTTTGGCACCCAGTTGTACTCAAGAAAGCTGCTTAATAATAAAACCGTCAGAACTATTGCACCGATTTTGCCAAGTTGGGTTTTTCCGGGGACGATTGTCCAAAAATAATGGTGTTCTTGTGTGTTTGCCTATTTCTTTCAGTTGATGATCTGTAGATGGTTGAGACTGCATTTGTGTTTATTTCAATATTTATATGGCTAAATAACTTGTTAAGTAATTAAACATGTAGGTGAAATAAACCAGATAGTGCAGGAAGTATTTCTAACGGGTTAGACTTAAAAATTTCAACATGGACGAGTTCAATGTAGAGCATGAAAGTGTATGTACGGGATGTGCCGAAGGAAAACTTACAAGGGGACCATTCTCAAGTAATAGCAAGACCACAAACATATTGCAATTGATCCACTCCGACATATCTGGTATGATGTCCGTAAACTCCTTGGGAGGGTAATATTATCTCACCTTTGTGGATGATTATTCTCGGAAGACTTGGATCTACTTCTTGAAGAAGAAGGATGAAGTGTTCCACTGGTTTCGACATTTCAAAGCCTTGATCGAAAACCAATTTGGGAAGAAAATCAAGATATTGAGGACTGATAATGGGACCGAATATGAATCCAATGAATTCCAAGATTATTGCAGAGAAGCTGGCATTAAGAGGGAGACTACAATGCCATACACTTTCGAGCAGAATGGTGTGGCTGAAAGGAAGAATCGCTCTATTGTAGAAGCTGTCCATGCCATGCTTCATGATCAAGGCTTTCTGAAGTTTCTTTGGGGTGAAGCTGCAAATACATCTGTGTATGTTCAAAACCGATGCCATCATCAAGCATTGGACTCCAAGACTCCCGAAGAAATGTTCATTGGTAAGAAACCCAGTGTCTCTCATTTTAAAATTTTTGGAAACCCCGTATATTTCATGTGCCGAAAGAGAAAAGAAGCAAATTGGGTGCATCTGGGAAGAAAGAAATCCTTGTGGGCTATAGCGAAAATTCTAAGGGATATAAAATTTATGTGGCCGATCAAAGGAAGTTGGGATAAGTCATGATGTCACCTTCGACGAAGATATGGCCCTCAGGAAGATCAACAACCTTCATATCCTAAGGAAGGACAAAGAAGCTGACACAGGAAATCAGGGTGAAAAAGAGGTCGAAACGATGCCTGATGTTGATGAACCTATGGTCCTATTGATCCACTCCCTCATGAGCCTTCCTCCTCCAAGAGGAGACCGTCATGGCTTAGGGAGACTCTCGAAGATGCTGAGAGGCACATTGCACCAAGGGGGACTTTCCGTGAAAGCAAGAAGCCGAACAGGTACCAAGTATATTTGACCGCGATGAGCACTATCATTCAAAATGAGCCTTAATCATTCGAAGAAGCTGTGATGCAACAAGAATGGAAGGATGCTATGAATGAAGAATACGAGTCAATTATGAAGAATGATGTCTGGGATGTGGTCCCTAGACCCCAGGACAAATCAATTATCATTTTTAAGTGGTTCTACAAAATCAAGCATGGAGCTGATGGAAGTGCAAAAAAGTTCAAGGCTCACTTTGTTGCTTAAGGCTTCTCTCAAAAGGAAGGTGTGGATTACGATGAGATATTTGCACCTGTTGCTCGATACACCACCATTCGCTCGGTCATAACTCTTGCTTCCATGCAAGGATGGAACCTACATCAGATGGATGCCAAGATCGCCTTCTTGCATGGTTCAATGAAAGAGGAAGTCTATGTGGAACAACCCGAGGGGTTTGAAGTTCATGATTGGGAATCTCATGTATGCAGGTTGAAGAAAGCTCTCTATGGATTGAAGCAAGCACCCCGGGCTTGGTATGAGAGCATCGATAGCTATTCGATGAAGCTGGGATTCACTAGAAGTGAAGTTGATCCAAACCTTTACTTTAAGGTTGAAAATGATAAACCTCTCATTCTGGTACTTTATGTGGATGACCTCTTTTTGACAGGTGCAAACCCTCTCATTGACAAATGTAAGAGGGAGTTGGCCTCTAAATTTGAGATGAAGAACCTAGGATCGATGCACTATTTCGTAGGGTTGGAGGTTTGGCAAAAAGCCAGGTGAAATTTTTCTCTCTCGAGGAAAATATGTTGTGAAGAGATTGGAAAGATTTGGGATGGGGGACTGCAAGCCTGTGACTACTCCTATGGAACTTAACTAAGAAGTTATGTGGTAGTGTTGTTGGACCTAAATTGGGAAATGCTTTTGAGTATCGTCAACTCATAGGAGCACTGATGTTCTTGGTGAATTTCTATCCAGACATATGTTTTACAGTTAACATATTGAGCCAATACATGGTTGAGCCTCATCATATACATTGGATTGCCGCCAGGAATCTTCTAAGATATCTTTGGGGCACAAGCACTCATGGACTGAGATACATTGCCGGAAATGTGAGGCTGCATGGTTATTCTAATGCTGATTGGGCTGGCCATGTGGTGGATTGCAAGAGCACTTTTGGATGCTGTTTTTCTTTGGGTTCTGCTTCGATATCCTGGATGAGCAAGAAGTAGAAATCAGTTTCCTTGAGCATTGCCAAGGCCGAATACATAGCTGCTAGTATGGCCTCTTGTGAAGCTGTCTGGTTGGGGAAGCTCTTTAGTGAGCTGATTGGACATGTGCTGGATACCATCGTGATCTTTTGCGACAACCAAAGTGGGATCTGATTATCAAAGAATCCTGTGTTTCATGATGGCTCCAAGCATATAGATATTAGGTACCACTTTATCTGGGATATGGTACAACGAGGAGCAATAAGGCTCCATCACATTGGGACTGATGGGCAGGTTGCTGATATTTTGACAAAGCCCCTGGGGAAGGTCAAATTCTTGGCCTTTCGAGAATGACTTGGAGTCGTGGAGAGACCCTCTTATGAGGGTCCTGTATGAGATGGACATTGAGCTCTGGGAGCTCCAGGGGGCTTGGGTTATTTCTTGGAGCAGTGAGCAACCATAGGGTGAGTGGTTCAACCTTCCCCTAGTGGTTTGTTGTGTACAAGGTGAGTGGTTCATCTTTCCCCTGTGATACCCCTTGGCGACATGTGAGTAGGACGAGTGGTTCATCCTTCTCCTGCCGAGACATCCTACCCATGCAGTCTGAGACTCATGGGAAGTACCTCTCATCTGGCCAATGAGTAGGGAAATGAGGATAGGGACCATAGTACTACCGATGGACGCATTGTGCACTACTGTACTCCCTTTGCTAGGATGTTCGATATTGATTTGGGATCAATGGGAATTGACTTCGGGTCAATAAGAGTGGTATGTGAAACTCTCTTTTGATTGGGATTGACTTCAGGTCAGTAGAGAATGGTATGATACATTCTCGATCACTTCTTCTTCTTCATAGTTCAGCAAAGCATTGCATGGATGGCCGAGATGGTACAGATTGGCAGATGGATTAGCAAGTGGAGTTCCCCCTAGTTCAGAGGGAGTGTTAAAATTGGCAACTAGGGCCAAACTCCACATGGGTCATATTATTTATGACATCTGATATATTTATTAGATTCCTCTCTCTGAGAGGTGTAGGAGTGATCTAAAGATCATCTGATTCTGACATGTACAAATGAGGATATAAATTTATTTATATTATGGACAAATTGTCAAGGTCGGCGAGCAAGCAAAATAGGCACACAAGCCCCCAATTCATCCTCAACGTTGCATATAAAAAGGAGACCTCAAGTCATTTTCACCATCATCTCATCACAAATATCTCTCTCCCCTCTTGTGATTGGGCACACTATTCGAGGCAATCTTCTCTCTCTCCACACGTGTGAACTAGGGTTTCTGTTTTCTGCATTGACCAATGTTGTCCGAGTTGCTAGGAGGCTGTTTGACTGCATTGACTTGTTTTGACTTCAGTTTGGGTGGGAAATCTTTGTCTAAGCAGGCGCAATTCTGGGCACGAAAATCGAGGAGTTTTAACCAGTGTTGATTGTGGTTAGGGCTGGTCGTAGGTTGACTGTTTGACCAAACTTTAACTGGGCAAAATTCGACTGTTTTGAGAGCTGTTTCATCTTGCTGTTTGGAGGCTGAAGTTGACTGAATCGTTGAGGGTCAAATTTGCCCTGTCGACGAACATTGACTTTTCTGGTTAGGGCTCTTTTGCTGCTTTTATAAATGATCAAAATTTGTAAATTGTACTATCTCTCTCTGCTGAACTATTGAAGACTAAAAGAAGATTTGATCATGGATTTCCCCACATTGGGGTTTGTCCCTCACTGGTGCCACATCTTGTGTCCTCTTGTCTTGGCTTGTGTTTTACTATTTATGTTTATGTTCTATCAACATTTTACTTACATGTTTATGTGATTGCTAAACTGAAATTGATATTGGGTTCATAAAGAAATTGAAGTAAAATTGCTCTAAAGCAGAACATACCATTGTTGCCTAAAATTAACACACTAAGAGCAATAGTTATCGACTATGTAGCATTTATGATATCTAGCAGGGGGTAGTGATTGATATAATGACTAATTGGTAGTAGATTAAGCTCCATGCCTAACACGTAGTACACATGAAGGTAAACCAACATTTTCCCTCCAAACGAATTTTGCATATACCCTTTGCCAACTATTGTGTACTCATTAAGCTCCATGCCTAACACGTAGTACACATTAAGGTAAATCAACATTTTCCCTCCAAAGGAAATTTGCATATACCCTTTGCCAACTATTGTGTACTCTCCCCTTTACCAAAGATTGCTGAATCCTTGGAAGAACAAGCAATATACTTCGTGAATCAATCCTTCTTGTTGGTTAAGTGATGCACCTAAATCGATGTATCAAGATGATGCTTTGAACTGATCTACTGGTTGCTTGGCCATGAATGCATAGAAGGTTAATTCCTTTTCCTTTCTACAACGTGAGCCTTTTGCTGAGGTGCTCGTTGGTTGGTTTTTTGATTAGATGACCTCTTTTTGTAGTGTTTCTTCATATGGTCTACATTGCCATAGTTGTGACATGTGATGTTTCTTTGAAGCCTAGTTGCATCTTCACCACTGCCTTGACCTTTCTTCTTTGCCTTTAACATTAGTTGCAAAGGCCTTATTTTTGAATGCTTTGCTTCACTACTGCCATTGAACTATTTTTTTCCATCTATCTTGTTGTAGGAGTGTATTGCATAGCTCATCAAACCTCAGGTCAACTTTTGTACTGGTGATGTTCAGGGTCTAAACAAAGTGCTTGTAAGCACATGGCAAGCTTTTCAATGTTATTACCACCATGTTCTCTTCTTCCATAGTCCAAGCAGTGGTAGACAATTATTCTTTTCTATCTTGAGTAAGTGTTCTTGTAATTGTGGACTCTCAGATGGTGAAACTTGGAGAATATTAAGGAGAAATCTCGAGCAATATTTGGCTCAAATTTCAGATTTTAGTTCAGTATGTTTTTCGGAGATCTATTTCAAGGAAGTTAGGGCTCTTGAATGCTCCTGAAAGTAGGTTAGTTTGGCATTTTCGCTATAATTTTTTTTGTGAGGTTTTAGACCGTGAAACTTGGACCATAGCGAGGAAAAATATCGGTGAACATCTGGTACAAATTTCAAATGTTGTTTTGCTATAATTTCGGACATATGCTCTAAGGAATTTGAGGTTCTTGAATGCTCTTGAAATCGGTTTCAAATTGGTCAGTTTGGCTTTCTTGCTATATTTTTTTTCAAGGAGGTTTCAGATAGTGAAACTTAGACCATATTACGAAGAAATCTTGCGGAACATTTGGTTCAATTTTTAGAATTTGGTTCACCATACTTCGTAGTTATACGTTGTGGAAGTTAGCATTTCAGAATAGTTTTGAAATAAATTTTAAAGATGTCAGCTTGGTGTTTTTGCTATATTTTCTTGTTTGGGACTTTTCAGATTACGAAATCTTTTCAGGAGACATACAAAAATACAATAGGTACAAGTTTCAAAATTATATTTGAAGCATTGGACACGTGGCATGCTATACAAGTTTGCTTGTCGGAAGAGGCCAAAAATCAAGAAGTTTTGGGAAAGTTACCATAACCTGAATTGGACATGTGACACGCTATACAAGTTTGCTCGTGGGAAGAGGCAAAAAATCAACAAGTTTTGCGAAGATTACCATAACTTTCACTTGGCACATCAAATTTAGTTCACACCTATGGATTTGCACAAAAGTCATATAAGAGTATTATAGAACAAATTTTAAGATCTCAAATCTTAGAGATATATCAATAAAACTTCAACCATTCTAATATTCTCTAAATTAAGGTACGTAACTTACTAGTGATCTAATTGTTGATAAGAAGAGCCATTTTTTTGTGATTGAAAGTTGTGATAGAGAACTACTATTATTAGTTTCCAACATGCCTCCAAAGAAAGCTACTACACCAATGAAATCTACTAAAGGCTCATCCTTGACTCATGAAGAAAGTGAAGACTTAGAATTTAGGTTATCTCTATTAGAGAAGAAAGTTAAAGAAATGGATGTTACTATTCTAAAAAAAGTGGATTTTAAAAGAGAAATGAAAGAGAAGATGAATGAAAATAAGGAAACAATAGAAAAAATGATGAATGATAATAAGGAAGAATTAGAAAAAAGGATGACTGAAAATAAGGAAGAAATGCAAAAATCCATCAAGAAAGAAATAAAAGAATTAGAAAACATTCTATTAAAAGATCTCCCTAAGGGATGTACAGGGATAAGGAAATCATGAACACAAGGAGAACCCTGGTGTTGAGAATCAATCTCATATGGGAAATTTGTTATCACAATTGGACAACACAAATATTGAATCGCAAAACCATAATCATGAATTTTCAATCCAAGATCTACATTTGTTAAAATTGGCAACTAGGGCCAAACTCCACGTGTGTCATCTTATTTATGGCAGCTGATATTTTTCTTGGATTCCTTTCATTGAGAGGTGTAGGATTGATCTAAAGATCATCCGATTCCGATCAGTATTCATGGCGCTATGAATTTATTTGTGTTATAAGACAATTCGACAAGGTCGGCCAGCAACCAAACTGCCCCCACTTGTGCTCAACGTTTTAATATAAATAGAGGTGGCCTTCAAGTCATTTTCACACACTCACACTCATGTGATCTCTCTTTTCATTCTGTTTTGGGTTTTGATGAAGGAATGCTCTAGAGGGAGTGCCCTAGGCTCTACGCTGCCCTAATGAAGAAGCCCTAATGCAGTCAATGAAGAAGCTTTAACGCAGTCATGGAGGAGACTTCTATAGCGCAGCAAGGAGAAGTTCTAACTGCCCTAAACGCAAGTATAGAGGAGACCCTAAGAAGTTGTCCTTAAAAGCCCTAAACGCTGTCTTAGGAAAAGACATCTAACCGCAAAGAAAGGAGGGTCATGTTGTGCCCTAGCCGCAGAGAATAGAAGGACTAATGCAACACTATAGACGCAGATGAATGATGTATAAAGGAGGCCTCAACATGCCCTAGCCGCAGCCAAGGATGAGGCCTAATAATACGTGGAAGACAGGCCCTAAACACTAATGTATGAGGCGAAGTCCGTAGTTTAGTTTGTGCCCTAGTCACTGTCCAGGTGTGCCCTAAGCGCAGGCCTTATGCCGCAACAATAAGGATTGCTTTAGGATTGTCTGGAAGAGTGCTGGGATGCTGCAGTCAAGAGGAGACTTGATATAGCAAGGCGCAACAAGCAAAGGAAGGCTAAAGTTGTTGATGAGGGATAGATTGCCCAAAAAATGCAGTAGGGTCTCCTCCTCTCTTAGAAGGGCAGCCACAGTAAAGGAGGGCACTTTTGGGCAGATTGAAGAGTTGTTGGAAGTGCCCTTACCAGTGCAAGATTGCTACTGTCAAGGACCCAAGAACTGTGAACTGAAGGAAGTGTTAAGGGCTGCCATATGCCCAGAACAATAGTGTTTTGGGCATGACTGTTAGGTACAGCTGTTACAATAGTAAAACTAGGATCTTTCAAGGCCTTGGGCCTATGGTTTGATCTCTAAACCCTCATTTTGCTTTTATTTTATTACAACAGTATTAGCAGTGATATAATAAGCCTAAAATCACTTTCGAATTGGTCAAAATCATTTAAAACCGCAAAATGTAAATTTTCATGAATTTTGGCCACTTGGGCATCTAGGATCTAGCCTAGATCTGATTTTCTGTTTGCTGGAATTTATTGCATAAATCACTGAATCAGATCTGCGATTTCTGAATCGCACATCTAAAGAAGGCTTAAAAAATTGAATTTTTCATGTTTAAAATTTTCCTATTTTTGGGCTTTTAGGGCATTGGTTGTAGTTTCATTAGCTTGCTGATCTGTCAGTTTATTTGCTGTTGTAATAACTTGTTTCAGATCTGATATAACACTGAATGCTGCATCTCAAAGTGGTTTAAAACTCATATTTCACTTTGGCAATTTATTGGGCATTTTACTAATCATTGCTAGTCACTATTGGCTTGATATGTATTGGATCTAAGGTGTTTTCCTTGCTGCTGTTAATGTTAGAAAATCGAAAAGACAGAAATATTTTTGTATACTTGATAATTACTTGTGAGATTCTTGCGTTCTTAATAACTTTCTTATGTTCTTCTTTTATCTTGGTTCATCAAGCAATTACCAAAACAATAGCATGAAGACGAAGGACACCAACTGTAGGTAGACAACCAGGGCAAAACTCCAATCCTGGGGAAAACCAGTCAACAACTCTTCCTTCAATAATTTTCCTGAGATAATCCAAGACTCTTGACATAGACACAAACTTCCTCCACACCAAGTCAGGCCTTTCCTTTTTCAACAGATGATCACTTTCCAGTATTGTCTTCGACCTAGATAAATCAGTCGCGGCAACAACACTTCCATGCTGTGGTATCTTCGACCTTGAAGCAATACTTCTACCTTGAAGCAACACTTTGACCTTGATGCCGTAATAGAACTTCTTGATGCTGTGACAGAACTTCAACCTTGATGTCGTAGCCTAGAAAATCACACGTTTGAGAGAGAGAGATAATTCAAAACTGTTGATCCTTCAATTCTCTTTCTTCCACTACAACTTCACACTTTTTCACGACTTCTTCTAAGAGATCGAACTTGTGTGTATGATTGTCCTCTAAATGAATTGAACTGTTTCAATATATAGGCTTCTAGTGAGGTCGAATTACCTTTCTTGAGGCCGACTTGGTGTGGAGGTGACATAATTCTTTTTGACTCAAAATAATTCTTTTTACATGATTCAAAAGCCCAAGAAGGGTCTTTTTAAATGTACAATAACTCTATTGACTTAGAATAAATCCTAGAAGTCCTCAATGGGGACTTTGACCTAAAACATGATGACCCAAGCATAAAGCCCATGCTTTAATAAGCAATAAGAATAATAATAATAAAATTTCTTTTCATAAGTACATTTTATTATTACTCAATATAATTATGAAGACCGAACCTAGTTACATTTTTCAACACTTCCTCTTAAGGGAGGTATTCATCAGATACAAGTACAAGGAAGATCTCCAACTATGTGAACTATGAAGAGTTTAGGCACTGCAATGCCATGGACTAGATTCCTGATTAGGGCAATCTATCCAAGTTCTTTCAATAATTTAGGCACTGCAATGCCACAGACTAGATTCTTGACCTGGGCAATCTATCCGAGTGGGACTAAAATGGACTAAAGCTTTCAGCCTCTCTAGGTACCATCAGGCTTACTTTTTCTCTAGGTGCATATCTGAGGTCAGAGCTCTATGACCAACGCCACCCTCCCTACTTCGGGATCTAGACATCAACACATAATGCTAGCCTGATGTCCTCTCGGGCAATGCTTCACTCACAAAGCCTCAACAAATCCAATTTGTACAATCAGTAGCAAATCCATCCCGATCAAATAGATTAGTAACAACAAATCTCTCTCGATCAAATTGATCGATAACAACAAGCATGTAAAACATGCTATCAAAATTTTCGAGAGATTTTACCTGTACAGACACAACCTCAATTAGTAACAATCTTTCAAATGTACAAACCTCCGCGGTCTTCCAGACCACTGATGTTGCTTCTCAATTTATCATTGTAGGACTTCTAAACGAATCTTGACAGAAGATTCCTTAATCACACATCTTCCTTTCCTACTTCACATGTAGCAACATATTCTACAAACAGATCTTGCTTTTCTAATCTCAGCAGCTCCTCAAAATGCATTCTCCAATTTTCTTCTGTTAAGGTGTCCATCATGACTATAATATGCCCATCCTTTTAACTAGGGACTTGTTTCCATGAAGACAAGAGTGATGTGTCCTTCTCTCACTCATGGCCTTCACTAAGACTTATGACTATTAGTCCTAGTCTAGTGCATGACACACGAAGTAGAGAACCATATCCATCACTCCCTCTTAACCAGAGAGGATTTAATCATTCCTATACAAGGAATATACCCAAGCCCCCTCTTAACCTAGGAAGATCTTCTTTTCTACGCCATTGGAGAATCTTTCATGGCTTCCATCTTTCTCATCAGAGTTATCATGACCATCATCATCCATATAACTTTTTTCATCATGCTTATCATATCAACTTTACTTACGAATGTCTTCACCATCTTGAAGATTATGTACCTGCACAACTTATATAGCAAGTACAACCAAATCTATAGAAGCATGAAGTTAACCTCATCAAAGTCATACAAAATTGGAAGCATTAGACTTTATAAACATAATCAGTAAGAGACTTTACTTCTATACTTCAATTTCTTGCCCAGGTTTGGTTACAAACCCTAAATCACATAAACAACTCAAGATATCAATCTCATTATATCTAGGGCTTCAATATTTCTTTTAGAGATAGGGCAAACTCTTTTATAACATATAGCAAACCCTAAAGATCGGTATAACAATGCATCTAACAACTTTCAAAATTCATATGTTAGACTTCCTACTAGGATTTTATACAAACCCTAGATTTCACACATGAGATTCAACAATCAAAACCAATCACAGCTCAATCAACAACATGACTAGCTCCTACTATGGTTTGATGTAAACCCTAGATTTTCATTTACTAATTCTCAACAATCAAACTCATCACAATACAATTTCAGGTTTTTATCAACCTTTCCCAGATTTGTCAAATCATACACTAGAGAATTTAACTTCTACTAAGGTTTAGCTACAAAACCCTAGAATTCACAAACAATATCATCCTAGAATATCAAACTTCGACTAGGGCTTAGTTCCAAACTTTAGGACTTATGACTATGAATAATGCATATCTAGGTTTTCATCATCATGCATAAGCATATCATAACAACATATGTCAGGCAAACCCAATGACACAAACATGTTAAAGTCAGACATATAACAAACTTGATCAGACGAACAAACATATACCTAGGGATTCATTCCTAAGTCATTAGGGTCTTGCTTATAAACCCTAAAGATCTAGGGTTTCAATACATAACATAACAAACCCTAAATTACCAAAACTTCAAAGGTTTGGGATTTCAGGTATCACCTTTCAACCCTAACAAGTTAGGGTTTTCATTACCATACCAAAACGCCAAACATGACATCATCAAAGCATCAAACATTTTCTTTAGACATCATCAATAACCCTAAGTAGGCTAGGGTTTCACACATTATCATTGACATACCCTTAAGTTAGGGTTTTACAGAGAACCTCTTTAGGGTTCCACAAGAATAATCAACTATGTGAGGAGGGTAGATTTACCTAATGATGAATCACCCAATTAAGAATCTTTATGATTCGAGAGTGCTAGACACAACAATGTTAGTAATGTAGAATAGATTACTAAAAAGAATAAATATACCTTTATCATGAATAGAACAAAGCTTATGGTCTAAGGCATACCTTTGTTTCTTAACAAACCTTGTAATCCCAATGCTTTGTCTTGTGAGGCCTTCTTCCATAATCCTTGAGTATTCATTTAGCCTTTCCTAAACAAGGAAAATATGAATAGAATTGTGATTAGTATTTAATATAAACAAACTTAGATAAGTAAGGGAAACCAAATATAAAAGATAATACAAGGAGTACGATACCTATCTTTGGAAAGTGGCGAGGGCTCCTTCTTAGTCCAAACGTCTTTCACTTCAGAACTTTCCACCTTGTTCTTCTTTGGTGAAACTTCTTCGGCAAAGTTTGCTTGATCCCTGTTCCTTCTTTTATTCCCTGGATTCTCAGGACAAACCCTTTTATAGTGACCCATCTTGTGACAACTGTAGCATTGGCCCTTTGGACTTCTTGAAGGTTCATTTCTTCTCGTGATGAGTGGAACAATCATTCGAGATTTTCTCATCTTCGCTCTCCTTGTTGATTACTAAAGATATTCTGACTCCTTCTTGACAGCATGCATTCCATCCACTATTAGGCTCATGGCCAAAATCTTTGTTTCTCTAAATTTTCTTTCTTTGCTTTACTTGATTCATCTGTAGACTTTTTACAAAACTTTATTCTTTTTGAGGATTAGGTCTATCCTTTGTTTTCATGGCCTGTAATTTGATGCTCCTTCTAATTTGTTCTCTCCTTTATGGAGTTAGACATTGTCCTTGAAGGTAGTAAGTTCCTTTCCTTGTAAGATCTCCTTATATGATCCCTTGCTCAACTTCTTGAGATTCCTTATTCTTGTTTCAATAGATCTTCAACCTACCTTTTTCTTTCTTCTTCACCTTAGCTCTGACACAATGTTAGAAAATCGAAAAGGCAGAAAGGTTTTCTTATACTTGATAGTTACTTGTGAGATTCTTGTGTTCTTATTAACTTTCTTATGTTCTTATTTTCTCTTAGTTGATCAAACAATTACCAAAAGAATAGCATGAAGATCAAGAACACCAGATTTAGGCAGACAACCAGTGCAAAACCCCAAGCTTGGGGAAAACCCAGTCAACAACTCTTTCTTCAGATAATCCAAGACTCTTGACATAGACACAAACTTCCTCCACACCAAGTCAATCCTTTCTTTTTTCAACAGATGATCACTTTCCAGTACTGTCTTCTACCTAGATACAACAGTGGCAACAACAACACCTCAATGCAGTAGTATCTTCGACCTAGCAACTTCGATCTCAATGTAACAACTTTGACCTCAAAGCACTTAGCTCATCGACCTTGAAGCAACACTTCTACCTTGAAGCAACACTTTGACCTTGATTTTGTACTTCGACCTTGACGCTGTAACAAAAATTCTTGATGCTGTAACAAAACTTTGACCTTGATGTCGTAGCCCAGAAAACTACACGTTTGAGAGAGTGAGATAACCCAAAATCTTTGATCCTTCAATTCTCCTTCTTCCACTGCAACTTCGCACTTTTTCACGGCTTCTTCTAGGAGATCGAACTTGTGTGTATGATTGTTCTCCAAATGAATGGAACTGCTTCAATATATAGGCCTTTGGTGAGGTCGAATTACTTTTTTTGAGGCCGACTTGGTGTGGAGGTGACATATTTCATTTTTGACTCAAAAAATAATTCTTTTTACATGATTCAAAAGCCCAAGAAGAGTCTCTTTAAATGTACAATGACTCTATTGACATAGAATAAATCCTAGAAGTCCTCAATGGGGATTTTGACCTAAAACATGATGACCCAAGCATGAAACCCATGCTTTAATAATTCATCATAAAATTTCTTTTCATTAAATCTTGTAAGTACATTTTATTATGACAAATACAATTATAAAGACCGAACCTAGTTACATTTTTCAACAGTTACAACTTTCTTACTGCTGTCCTAACAGTCACATATAACATCTTAAGAGGTCAGAAAATTATAAATCTACATTGGCTAAGCATTGGGAAATTTTTTACCTCATAAGTTTGGCAAATTTCATGGTTTAAAGAGATTTTCTTACTGCTGTCCTAGAACTACTAATTGCTGAAGTGTTCTTGTTGATTTTGGAATCTAACATTTGTTAACTTGGCACTTAACACACTCAAGACTCTCTACTCTCATTGATGATCTAAGTTGTTTAAGCTTTGAGATCTAATTGACATTATTGTGTTTAACATCTAATTGAGGCATTGTTAAGAAATCATTGGATAATTGCTCTAAGTAAAAATCATAATCTTAAGTGGTTTTAATATCTTGGTTGTTTATCTTAAGCACTTGGCATCTTAAGTTTTATTGATTATCATTCTAAGTAATCATTTCAACTTTGGTCATTGGCATATCTCAAGTAATCATTTCTAAACATCTCGTGGAATATTGTTGAATATTGGCACTTGTATCTTTAAGCACCTGTCTTGGCTTAAGATTGTGATCTAATCATTGTTAAGTACTATGGCTCAATGTTGCATGAAGCAGGGACGTTTTTTGGAAGTGGGGATGCAGAAGCGTCATTTCCCAAAAATCTAGGAAGCGAAGTGTCTACTATATATATATTTATATTTATATTGTTTTGCATTTATTTTAAAAAAACATCCAAAATACCAAGTTAGTTGTAGAAGACATGAAAACATGCATATTTTTATAGAAATCAAGATAGACATGGCATCCATTGTACATCAATGATTAATTATTCCAACATCAACCATCTAGATGCATCAACCATCTAGAATCTAGATTCCTCTTCTCTTGTCTTGCCTTTGCCTCGACTTTGATTCTCTAGGGATATTAGTCAACATTGCCCCATTTTGATCAAATGGCCTAATCCAAGCCTTATATCATGGTAGAGAAAGCTTAACATGCTTGATCAATTATTTTGACTTGAGTGAAGGGTACATTTTTGCTAACTCCATGACAAAGAAGTTCAACAATCAACAACACCAACACTGGGATACATATAGGGCTTGGTGCTCTTGATTAAATGCCAATCACATGCCTTCATACATGATATAATCCAATGAAACGCCACAATCCCATTGACCCTAAAAATTGTTAAGTTTGCTAAATTTTGAATGGGATATGAAATTCTATTTTCTCCATATGAAGTTGATGAGGTTGGAACCACTCTCAAACATTCTGAATCATTTCATGGTAATGTTAAAAATTTAAGTAAAAGGATGAAAATGAAAAATAAAGGAGAATGTCACTTTTACTTTAAGAAGTTAACATTACCATTAGGGAGCATCTAGGAAGCTTCTAGGGAGCATCAAGGGGTACCTTGGGAGTATTTAGAAAGCATATTTCCTCACATAACAATTTGAAATTTAAAAAAAAAAAAAGCAAAAAAAGCCCCACGGAACTGTGTGAATCGTCCACCTTCTCTTGGATTCAATCGTGATCTGTGGCGGATAAATGCCCGAACCTCCACAGATCCACAGTCGATTCTTTTTGGATCCACGGATCGGGCAGTTGAAACCACGGATCGGGCCCTCGTGGATCCTTTTTCAGGAATTGCCAAAAAATAGCGGAACCTCAGATCCATTGGAGAATCGGTGGTGGATCCGTACAGGACGCGGTTGCGCCTCCTGATCCGGGGGGGTACAGTACCTGCATCTATGCTCTGGCTATAATATAATTCACATTGACTACTTAAATAACATAAACAATCTTAACTTAGGAAGACTTCACTCAATGTATCTTACATAAGCATTCTAGGATCTAGCCTGCAATAAAAAGTTATCTCCTAGCATAAGCTATGTTGATAGACTCCCAAGGAAACCCTTTTCCAATTAGCTCGAGGGATTCAACTCTTCTTAGTGGTTAATAGAGTGACCTCGCTGTGGTCAGAGCCATAGTCTCTGCAGAACCAGAGGCACTGGGTGGGTGGAGGACGGTTTCTCAAAACAGTTAAGGTAGAGGTTCTATTTAGATTAGACATTTAAACTAAAACTAACCAACATCCTTTCATCACATCTAGCTCTTAGGAATTGCATATCATATAGGATAGTCTATCATATTAAGCTGTGGGTGTTCATTCGGTTACTTGGTTTCAATTTATAATAAGCAAGAATTGTGACTCCATAAAGCATTGGTTTCATACTTGAAAATCTAATCTAATCATTAATCTTGCTAAAATTTTACCAAGTAGTTAGGCCACTCATCCGTGTCTCCCAAAGCGAGTTGGTTCCCAACTCATTTTCCTTCACCTCATTCCATAAGGACTACCCCCCATATTCTATTGTTGGGAGACAACTGGAACGGAGTGGGTGGGGATCAGAGTGACAACCCTCGCCCTGAGTGGTTGTTGCGGTGTCTGTACAATCCGGGCGACAACAGGTAAGATCTAGCCTCTACAAATTTTTGCTGGGCCAACCATTGAAGAATGTGCAAGAAAATTGAAGATTTGAAGCAAATTTAAATTTTGAGCAAGGGTTTTAATTTTTTAGGCTTCCAAAGCTCGTCTCTCTCCTTCAGGCCATACGTCCAACCTCCTTGCACCTTTCCGTCATCCTTTTTCAGCCCCTAGAGGCTGTCTGTAAGCCCTTAAGGGCCTCGACCCTCCTTCCTCCCCTTGGCTGTGATGTTTTTAAGCCTGGATGTGAGTCTTAGAGGTCTCAGCCTCCATTCCTAAGGTAGCCACAGGCCTTAAGGGCTTCATAGCCCTAGGTTGTAGCCCCTTGAGGCCTTTTGACCCCCTCTTAGGCTAGACGGCAGCCATTAGGGATTGCCGTGGGCCCCTTTGAGCCCCTCCTCCCTTGCCGTGGACTCTTTCTAGTCTCTTTCCCCTAGCCGCTGCCTTCTTTGGGCCTTTTCCTTTCCCTTTTGCCCTCTTCCTAGCCCTAGCTTGCCCTCATTCAAATGCTGGTTGGTCATTCGATTTCTGGACTGAATATTGGAGGGTTTTGCAAGGAAAATTGGACCAAATTTTGATATTTGCAGGTGTTCCGACCTTGTAAAAAATTTGGTAACTTGGGCAAACAATCTTCAAGGCCATGGGCCAAGGGTTTGATTTCTAAAACCTCCATTTTCCTCACTGTTTGCTACAACTCTCTGAATAAATTCATAACAGTGATTAAATTTAAATTGAATACTCTAAAATCACACATCATTTGCCTAAATGCACTAAGGAATTTATGGTAAAAATTTATTAGTGCTTTAGTAAGTTGGGCATCATTTTTAGGCATAAATCTTGCTGATCTATTGATTGAAATATTTCCGCGGAAGGGTCTGATCAGATCTGATATAATCTGAAGCTAGATCTTAAAAGGGCCTAAAATCTCAATTTTTCATATTGGCAAACTTGTCTTTGGCATTCAGAAATTTTTGGCACCTTTTGGCACACACCCTCACATTGATAGCGCACTGTTTTCATGGTTTTCGTACTGCTGTAACAAGAGATTTCAGATCTGATATAGAGCTGAATAATTCATCATAAGAAGGTTGGATAACTTGTGTAATCACTTGGCAAGTCATTTAGCATCTCATTAATCATAATTGGTTCTTACATGCTTATCATTTCTTGGATATAGAGTAGTTTACTTGCTGCGGTCCTAAAGGTCTAATAATTGCTCATTTGAATGTGATTGAGATATATGTAACATTAGATATCTCTTTGCTCATGCTCTATAGATCAAATTTTTTTGTTTCATGGTTTTATAGCAAATTGATTTCTAATTGTTGCAAGTGCACTGACACACTTGTGGTTGTGAGTTGATTCATAGTTCACATCTAATAATAACACTCACTAAAGTACTCTAATCTCAAATCCTTTGGTGTTGAATAGTTCAAGTTTCTTTGGGCATCTTGATCTAGTTATCTTTCTTGGTTGGCATTAAGTAACATTGGCATAAGATCATTGATAATCATGTGATAGAATCATCATTGGAATATCTTGAGTCATTGTGTTGAGCATCGTTAAGAGATTGCTTCATAATCTTGAGAAGCTTGGATAATTTTATTGTTTAGCATCTTGAGTTTTGTTGGTTATCATTCTAAGTAAGCATCTCTGATTGGACTTGTGTTTAAAATTGCTATCATCAGGTTAAGCATCTTGTGGATTTATCTATTGTTTAGCATTTACACTTAATAATTTGGCACGTTCTTGGTATAAGATTATTAAATTATTTCATAATTCATCCTTAAGTACTCTTGTCATAAGAAGCTAATCACAACTTAAGTACTTAAACACTAAACAAATCTTAAACCAAGAATCACTCATCTACCTTGCATAAGTATCCTAAATCTAGTTGCATTAACAACTTACCAAGTTACCTCCAAGCATAAGTTTGGTTGATAGATTTCTAGGACCACCCTTTTTCAATTTAGCTTGAGGGTTTCAACACCTTTCTAGTGGTTAGCACGGTGACCTTGCAGTCGTTAGAGCCACAGTCTCTGCACCACTGGAGGTATTGGGTGGTTGGAATACAGGGGCAGGTATCGTTAATCAAGCCTTTACTTGCTTACCATTGACTTCCATTCCACAACCTACTCTAAAGATTGGTTCCAAAAAATTAAGAGGAATGTCATACTTAGAATAGGCATATAACTAAAAGTAACCAAGATCATTGCATCATAGCTAGGTCTTAGGATTTGCATAGCATATAGGTTAGTGACGCATGTAAGCAATGATTTTCCATTCGGTTACTTGGTCTCTAATTGATAATAAGCAAGAATTTGACTCCACAAGGCACTGGTCTCACATTTGAATTTAATCTAATCCTTAAATCTTGCTAAAATCAACCAAGTTGCTAGGCCACTCAATCATGTTTCCCAGACTTGTTGGTTGCCAACTTGTTCTCCATCTTCACATTTCCATAGGGACTACCCCCCATAGCCTGCTATTGCGAGACAACTAGAATGGAGAGGTCGGGGATCATAGTGCCTGTACAATTTGAGCGACAACATTTTCTGGCGTCGTTGTCGAGGACCGATTTATTTTGTTCTTGGTGCTTTAACGACATTATTCCTAATCTTCTAATCATTCTTCATTAGCCCGTTAATCGACACATTTTCTGGCGCTGTTGCCGGGGATTGATTTTTTCTATCCTTGGTCCTTATGACAAATTTTTCAATCTTTCATCTTCATCCTTCCTCTTTGATCCTTTCATCTTAGCCAACAACTCCACAACATTTTCTGGCACTGTTGCAATCTCTTCATCTTTTCATCACCTTATCCTTTTCCTTCTCACTAATCCTCTCATCTTCTCTATCTACGGGACGCGGTTCCGCCTCCTGATCCGGGGGGGGGGGGGTACGGTAACTGCATCTATGCTCTGGCTATAATATAATTCACACCGAGTACTTAAATAACATAAACAATCTTAACTTAAGAAGACTTCACTCAATCTATCTTACATAAGCATTCTAGGATCTAGCCTGCAATAAAAAATTATCTCCTAGCATAAGCTAGGTTGATAGACTCCTAGGGTAACCCTTTTCCAATTAGCTCGAGGGATTCAACTCTTCTTAGTGGTTAATAGAGTGACCTCGCTGTCGTCAGAGCCATAGTCTCTGCAGCACCGGAGGCACTGGGTGGGTGGAACACAAGGGGAGGTATCGTTAATCAGGCAACTGCTTGCTTCTCGTTGGCTTCCATTTCACAACCTACTCTGAGGACTGTTTCTCAAAACAGTTAAGGTAGAGGTTCTATTTAGATTAGACATTTAAACTAAAACTAACCAACATCCTTTCATCACATCTAGCTCTTAGGAATTGCATATCATATAGGATAGTCTATCATATTAAGCAGTGGGTGTTCATTCGGTTACTTGGTTTCAATTTATAATAAGCAAGAATTGTGACTCCATAAAGCATTGGTTTCATACTTGAAAATCTAATCTAATCATTAATCTTGCTAAAATTTTACCAAGTAGTTAGGCCACTCATCCGTGTCTCCCAAGCGAGTTGGTTCCCAACTCGTTTTCCTTCACCTCATTTCGTAAGGACTACCCCCATATTCTATTGTTGGGAGACAGCTAGAACGGAGTGGGTGGGGATCAGAGTGACAACCCTCGCCCTGAGTGGTTGTTGCGGTGTCTGTACAATCCGGGCGACAACAGGTAAGATCCAGCCTCTACAAATTTTTGCAGGGCCAACCATTGAAGAATATGCAAGAAAGTTGAAGATTTGAAGCAAATTTAAATTTTGAGCAAGGGTTTTAATTTTTTTAGGCTTCCTAAGCCCGTCTCTCTCCTTCAGGCCATACGTCCAACCTCCTTGCGCCTTTGCGTCATCCTTTTTCAGCCCCTAGAGGCTGTCTGTAAGCCCTTAAGGGCCTCGACCCTCCTTCCTCCCCTTGGCTGTGATGTTTTTAAGCCTGGATGTGAGTCTTAGAGGTCTCAGCCTCCATTCCTAAGGTAGCCACAGGCCTTAAGGGCTTCATAGCCCTAGGTTGTAGCCCCCTGAGGCCTTTCGACCCCCTCTTAGGCTAGACGACAGCCATTAGGGATTGCCGTGGGCCCCTTTGAGCCCCTCCTCCCTTGCCGTGGACTCTTTCTAGTCTCTTTCCCCTAGCCGCTGCCTTCTTTTGGCCTTTTCCCTTGTCTTTTGCCCTCTTCCTAGCCCTAGCTTGCCCTCATTCAAATGCTGGTTGGTCATTCGATTTCTGGACTGAATATTGGAGGGTTTTGCAAAGAAAATTGGACCAAATTTTGATATTTGCAGGTGTTCTGACCTTGTAAAAAATTTGGTAACTTGGGCAAACAATCTTCAAGGCCATGGGCCAAAGGTTTGATTTCTAAAACCTCCATTTTCTTCACTGTTTGCTACAACTCTCTGAATACATTCATAACAGTGATTAAATTTAAATTTGAATACTCTAAAATCACACATCAATTGCCTAAATGCACTAAGGAATTTATGGTAAAAATTTGTTAGTGCTTTAGTAAGTTGGGCATCATTTTTGGGCATAAATCTTGCTGATCTATTGATTGAAATATTTCCGCATAAGGGTCTGATCAGATCTGATATAATCTGAAGCTACATCTTAAAAGGGCCTAAAATCTCAATTTTTCATATTGGCAAACTTGTCTTTGGCATTCAGAAATTTTTGGCACCTTTTGGCACACACCCTCACATTGATAGCGCACTGTTTTCATGGTTTTCTTACCGCTGTAACAAGAGATTTCAGATCTGATATAGAGCTGAATAATTCATCATAAGAAGGTTGGATAACTTGTGTAATCACTTGGCAAGTCATTTAGCATCTCATTAATCATAATTGGTTCTTACATGCTTATCATTTCTTGGATATAGAGTAGTTTACTTGCTGCGGTCCTAAAGGTCTAATAATTGCTCATTTGAATGTGATTGAGATATATGTAACATTAGATATCTCTTTGCTCATGCTCGATAGATCAAAATTTTTTGTTTCATGGTTTTATAGCAAATTGATTTCTAATTGTTGCAAGTGCACTGACACACTTGTGGTTGTGAGTTGATTAACTTGATTCATAGTTCACATCTAATAATAACACTCACTAAAGTACTCTAATCTCAAATCCTTTGGTGTTGACTAGTTCAAGTTTCTTTGGGCATCTTGATCTAGTTATCTTTCTTGGTTGGCATTAAGTAACATTGGCATAAGATCATTGATAATCATGTGATAGAATCATCATTGGAATATCTTGAGTCATTGTGTTGAGCATCGTTAAGAGATTGCTTCATAATCTTGAGAAGCTTGGATAATTTTATTGTTTAGCATCTTGAGTTTTGTTGGTTATCATTCTAAGTAAGCATCTCTGATTGGACTCATGTTTAAAATTGCTATCATCAGGTTAAGCATCTTGTGGATTTATCTATTGTTTAGCATTGACACTTAATAATTTGGCACATTCTTGGTTATAAGATTATTAAATTATTTCATAATTCATCATTAAGTACTCTTGTCATAAGAAGCTAATCACAACTTAAGTACTTAAACACTAAACAAATCTTAAACCAAGAATCACTCATCTACCTTGCATAAGTATCCTAAATCTAGTTGCATTAACAACTTACCAAGTTACCTCCAAGCATAAGTTTGGTTGATAGATTTCTACGACCACCCTTTTTCAATTTAGCTTGAGGGTTTCAACACCTTTCTAGTGGTTAACACGGTGACCTTGCAGTCGTCAGAGCCACAGTCTCTGCACCACTGGAGGTATTGGGTGGTTGGAATACAGGGGCAGGTATCGTTAATCAAGCCTTTACTTGCTTACCATTGACTTCCATTCCACAACCTACTCTAAAGATTGGTTCCAAAACAGTTAAGAGGAAGGTCATACTTAGAATAGGCATATAACTAAAAGTAACCAAGATCATTGCATCATAGCTAGGTCTTAGGATTTGCATAGCATATAGGTTAGTGACGCATGTAAGCAACGATTTTCCATTCGGTTACTTGGTCTCTAATTGATAATAAGCAAGAATTTGACTCCGTAAGGCACTGGTCTCACATTTGAATTTAATCTAATCCTTAAATCTTGCTAAAATCAACCAAGTTGCTAGGCCACTCAATCATGTTTCCCAGACTTGTTGGTTGCCAACTTGTTCTCCATCTTCACATTTCCATAGGGACTACCCCCCATAGCCCGCTATTGGGAGACAACTAGAATGGAGAGGTCGGGGATCATAGTGCCTGTACAATTTGAGCGACAACATTTTCTGGCGTTGTTGTCGAGGACCAATTTATTTTGTTGTTGGTGCTTTAACGACATTATTTCTAATCTTCTAATCATTCTTCATTAGCTCGTTAATCGACACATTTTCTGGCGCCGTTGCTGGGGATTGATTTTTTCTATCCTTGGTCCTTATGACAAATTTTTCAATCTTTCATCTTCATCCTTCCTCTTTGATCCTTTCATCTTAGCCAACAACTCCACAACAATTTCTGGCATCGTTTCAATCTATTCATCCTTTCATCACCTTATCCTTTTCCTTCTCACTAATTCTCTCATCTTCTCTATCTGCACCTTTAGCGCTTGGGCATTTCGGTTGGTTCCCTGTTTGGGTGGCAACTCCACTTATTCATCCATTATTTCTCAGAAAAGAATCCCTCCTTTATATTCACCCGCTTCTTCCTAACTAACCTTTCGAGTTTTTCCTTTGTGGATTTTGGAGTTAGTTTCATGTTTAAGTGGCAACTCCATCTTTTTCATTTTTTTGCAAGAGTTTCTGCTAGAAGCTCGCTTCTTGTAGATTTCTTGTTTTTCTTGAACAAGGATATCTTTGACATCCATTCGTTCCTTTTCCCCTTAAGCAAGTCATCATGGATGACTTGTTTGCCCCTTTGCATTTTACTAACATCTCTCGTGATATTCTGGAGAGGTCTATTGACAGATTACCTTATTTCATGGGTCATGATGCAACCACTGCTACAAACCACATCAAAAGGTTTACGACTTTTCTGGCAAGATATGCTCATGCAACTACACGACTTTTCTGGCAAGATATGCTCATGCAACTACTTACAATCATGAAGACGTCAAGATGCGACTTTTTGTCCTCTCATTGGACGGTAATGCTAGGGTTGGTTTTGCGATTTTCTTGATGATTCTTTTGATTCTTTACGAGACGTCGTTGATGCTTTCAAAGATAGATATGGAGATCAAAAGGGCTCGCCTTTTGCCCCTAGTACTATGAAGAAAGATAAAAGTGATATTGTAAAGGACCCAATTATTGAAGAAAAATTTCAAGAAAATGCACCACATCCAAATGTGCCTTATTGCAGACCTTGTGACCACTTTCACGATGAATCCACTTGTGCCTTTGAAATCAGAATCCAAGATAGTGGAAAGGCAGGAACAAGTGATCAAGGAGATCTTATTAGGGAATTAACTCAAAGGCTTAGAGACATGCAATCTAGTCAAGGTCAGATGATGAAAGACATGAAACTTAGCCAACAGAATCACTCTGTGGAGATGGGATCCATGCACATTTAGTTGATAACTATAGAGATCATGGGCAAATCGGGTGTTAAGCCACAAATCAAGTGTTGGTAATACTGAGGAGAGAATGAACTGTCGGATCACTTCATGTCTAGAACATATTGTGACCGTCAGATTGTAATTTACAAAAGTACATAGTTAAAAAACACGCTTTACCTAACTCTACACTAGACCAAGTTATCCTTAACTATTTCCTATTGTTGGAATATCCTAACATCCCCCCTTAAGAACAACTTGGGATAGGATTGAAGGATGTACAAATATGACACAATAGGAGAAGGAAGGAGGCATTAGAGCCTATCCCCACTTAGTGTAACTTCCTAAACTCCAACCATAAATCGAAGTTTAGTAAACTTCGCCTCTGTGAGAGCCTTTGTAAAGATGTCTGCAACTTGATCATTGGTTGAACAATATTGCACTTCAAGAACATGGTCATGAATGAGCTTTTTGATGAAGTGCATGTGTAGTTCAATGTGTTTGTTGCACTGGTGTTGCACTGGATCTTTGCATAATTGAATGGCCCTTTGATTATCACACCAAAGTGTAGTCGGATGTTGCTGCTGGAAACCAAACTTTGACAGGATCTGACGAAGCCATAGGGCTTCCTTACTAGCTTTTACGGCGCCATGATACTCTGCTTTAGTTGAAGAAAGAGAAATGGCACTTTGTTTCTTGGAAGCCCATGTAATAGGTCCAGAGCCAAGAGTGAAGACATAACCTGCAGTAGACTTCCGATCATTAGGGTCACCAGCCCAATTAGAATCAGTGAAACCAACCAACAGAGGAGATGTGCTTCTGCACTGTAATGAATCCCAAACTGAACTGTACCTCAAACATAACGAAACATTATTTTAGTTGCTTTCCAATGACTTTCATGTGAGTTTTGCATAAACCGAGCAATAAGGCCAACAACAAAGGACAGGTATTGGTCAGATACAAAAGTTTTCCTACAAGCTGACGTTATAAGGTAGGCATCGACTTCAGGGGAAGTACAAGTGACTAAAAGTTTCGCTCCAGACTGAAAGGGAGAAGGGGCTGGCTTACAATCTTCCATGTGAAAGTGGCGTAGAAGATCACAGGCATACTTGGACTGGGAGAGGGAAATACCTTCCTTGGATTGCATGACTTGAAGACCAAGAAAATAATGCAAGTGTCCTAAGTTTTTCATTTCAAACTACGTTTTAAGGCTGGACTTCACATGGTTTATAAGGTTGGAATCACTACTAGTAAGGATAAGGTCATCAACATAAAGAACAAGAATGATAAGATAGTTACCCACTTTCTTGGTGTAGACAGTATTGTCAGAATGACACCTAGAAAAGCCAATATCTAAAAGAAAGCTATCCATTTGGGCATACCAAGCCCGAGGGGCTTGCTTGAGACCATAAAGGGATTTCTTAAGATGACATACAAGGCTGGAGTCTGTTTGTATAAAGCCAGGTGGTTGTTCCATATAGATTTCCTCATGCAAGTCACCATGCAAGAAGGTAGATTTAACATCCATCTTATGGACTTCCCATTTGAAAGAGGCAGCAAAGGAAAGAACAAGACAGATAGAGTTCATTTTGGCAACATGGGAGAAGGTTTCAGTATAGTCAATGCCTTCAACTTGTGAAAAACCCTTAGCAACAAGACAAGATTTATGTTTATCAACTTTTCCATCTGGTCCAAACTTGGTTCTGTAAACTCATTTGCATCTAAGAAGTTTTCATCACTTTGGAAGAGGAACAAGATCCCATGTATCATTTGCCAATAATGAACGATATTCTTCATTCATAGCTGCGTCCCAATCTGGATGGCCTGAAGCTTCTGCAAAGGTGTCAGGATCATAATTCGTTGAAGCTTGAGCTAGTAAAGAAGAGGCTTTATCAAACTGAGAACGTGTGCGACACTGATCTGTAGGATCACTTGCAAGAGCACTTGCTACATCCCGAGTAGCGTGGACCCATTTTGGAAGCTGAGGAGCTGAAGGAGGATCCCGAGAAGGTGGGGGAGGATTGTCATCCTCGCTGTCATCAGCTGAAGAAGAAATATTTTTAGAAGTAGAAGGAATAGAGAGAGGTGGCACATCCGCCAAACTAGGCTCGTAGGCCTATATATTTTCAACAAACTTTACATCTCTTCGAATGATAACTTTTTTGGATTTAGGTGGAAGAAATCTATATCCTTTGACATCTTCAGAATATCCAACAAAAATACATTTTTCACTTTTCGGTTCTAAGGCTTTATGTTTCTCATCTGGAATATGGGCCCATGTTTCACTTCCAAAAACACAAAAGTGACTTACATCTGGTTTAATTGAGCTCCATGCTTCTTCTGGAGTGATATTCTTTAAAACCTTAGTAGGAGTGTGATTTACTATGTAATTTTCATAGTTAATTGCTTTTGCCAAAAAATTAAGACTAAGTCCTTTAGATTGAACCATACAATTAGCCATTTCCTTTAAGCTGCGATTCTTTCTTTCAGCTACACCATTTTGTTGTGGAGTATATGGAACAATATGTTGCATTTGAATTCCATGCTTAGTGCAAAAGTTGATGAATTTGTTGTTAACATGTTCTCCGCCATTATCAAATCTTAGCTTAAGAATTTGATGTCCAAATTGTTTCTCAACAAACGCCTTAAAGGCCAAGAACATGTTAAATACTTCACTCTTGAGTTTTAAGAAGTATACCCAAGTGCGTCTGGAGAAATCATCAATGAAAGTTAAGAAATACTTGTAGCCAGAGAATGAAACAACTAGAAGTGGACCACATAAATCACTATGCACAAGTTGTAAAGGGTATGAGGCGTGCGAAGAGGCACGTTTTTCAAAACTATCCCGATGATGTTTTCCGAGTACACATCTGAAACAAACACCATCTCTGCAAGATACCATAGGAAGACTTGTTACCATATTTTCTTTACATAGATTTTGAAGGGAGCGAAAGTTTAAGTGACCAAATCGATCATGCCAAAGCTTGCTCACTTCATCATTATGAGCAACAGATACCGAGGGAAGAGTTGATGACCCAAAGTTGTTAAACTTATACAACCATGTAGAATCATCAACAATTCCAGTAGCTAAAATCTGTCTAGGATCTATTAGGTTCTTAATTACAACATTGTCAGGTGAAAATTCAAAGGTTTTACCTTCACCTGAATGAGTTATCTGATATACAGATGGAAGGTTGCAAGATAAGGTTGGAATACATAATACATTATTAAATTGACCATTGTCTAGATGAATAGTTCCAGTCCCTACAACACTAAGAGATCTATCATCACCAACATATATATTTTTGGTGTTACAATCATTTAAAGAAGAAAACATGGCTTTGTTTTTGGCCATGTGATAAGAAACTCCAGAATTAATGAGCCACTCATGAGAATGAGAAGAAGAAGATACATTTAGTGCATAACCAGACCGCAATGCTTGACAACCACATGTAGAAAGTGCTATTCCTGAAGATGAAGTTGAAGTTGAAGAGTGCTCCAAATGGATGTTATGCTTATTCATTGCTGCTTCCAAGGTTTCCATCTTCTTAAAGCATTTGGATTCTAAGTGGCCATCTCGATTACAAAAGTTGCAATGTCTATCAGTCTTCTTCCCTTTGTTTTTATTTACCTTATCATTTTGTTGAATTGATTTTTCATTTTGAGACTGAAAGTGTTTAGGACCCTTTATTGGTTTAGGACCTTTCTTTTTAGGATGCTGCTTCTTAGGATTCTTTAAACCTGGTTGTTGCTGGGCGGCTAAGGCTTTCTTAGAAGAGTTTCCAAGATTAAAAAGGCCAAGATGTAAGAGTTTTTCTTGTTCTCTTATTAAAGAATCACAAAAGGCATCAAAAGAGGGGGACTTGTAGTCTTGTCCTTGCAAAATAAAGACTTCTTTAGTAGAATGGAAGGTGGAAACAAACACAGAGTAGGATGGTCCCAACTTAGTAAGAATGGAACAGATAAGGCTACCATCTTCTTTCTTAACCTTAACACCTTCCAAGAGAAGTCTAAGGGTCTTGAACTTGAACAAAAAATCTTCAATGTAAGAAAAATTATTGGGGTCCAACGTAAGCAAAACTCATTTTCGAGTTGATGAACTTTAATTTCATTTTTAACTCCAAAAACTTTATTGAGCTGTTTCATTGCTTCATCAGGGGTATCAAGTTTTGCGATATGGAATCTAAGGTCTGGAGAAATAAACATCCCTATCAACCCATGTGCTTGATCTTGCCTATTTTCCCATTTGGCTTGCTTATCTTCATCTTTAGGTTTAGACTCTTGGTCTGAGGCTATTCTATGAAGACTTTTACTTCTAAGTAAATCCTCCATGTAGAACACCCATTGGAAGTAGTTGGTGTTGTTAAGAATAATTTGGCATGAACTTTCCATTTTAACAGAAACTGAAGTTGTAGATGCTGAAACTAAGTGTTCCAATGGAAAAATCTCGAAAAATTAGACCGATTAAAAGAAAAATTGGCTCTGAAAATGGCTTTCGGATGAAGAAGTTATGGCTTTTTGAAGAAAAGTTGTTGAAGATGGCGACGAAGTACGTGAATGTGCGGAAGTGAATGATAATGTTATATTTAAAAAAAAATCCCCCTCTTTCCAAACTTAATCTAATTAGCTCACTTTTAAAAAAAATTATGTGACCCACTTTTATAAATAAGTGAAAGTCAGATTTACAATAGTACTTTATGAGCTACCCACTAAATTGTAACTTAAATAAAAGATAAAGAGACTTTAGAATTATAAGTGACTAACTTCTTTATAATGTGTGAGAACACTTTTACATAAAGTAACTTTAAAACATAAGTTATATGTGCTTTTTGAAAAAGTAATTCAACAAAAAGAAAGACTTGAATCCAAGACATCTATTCTCATAAAATAACTTTGGACCAAGTGAGCTAGTTTAAAATGTTAGTAATTTTTGGAAAAGAGGAGGTTTTTTTTTGTTTTTGCAATCTCAGTCACTAAAGCTTTGGGGTGGGTGCTTACTTGAAAAAACCCTTTTTGCCTGCAAAACAAAAAACCACACAACCCAACACGAACATTGAAAAAAACCAAACCTTATGGCTTGAAATTAGCTCTTGTTGGGAATTATTTTCCTCAATGTTTTTGATTTTCCGATATCACACTAAGGTGCGGCGGAAAAGAGCTTACGCATGAAAGAAATCCCTCCTTTCTATTTCTGATTTGCCCAGATCACACAGAGTCGTGGGGCAAAGAGCATATACAGAAATGAAAGGTATAGATCTGGTAATAAAAAACCGAGAGATAAATAAACTGAAATAAACAAAGATAAATAACTAAAACTGCAAACAAAGACTGTATACCTCTAGATCTTAAAAATGACATAGTTAGGGCTACCAAAAACCTTTTCGCGTGAAATTTAAGGGGTTCCTCACTGGAACAGATGCTCCTAACACAATAGAGCAGTGTTGTTCGCCTGAAAGCGGTCAGAAACAATAGATCTAGAAAACGACAGTCGGATGCAGTTGTATCGGCGTCAGATTTGGATCACCAACGGATGCGGCCCTCAAATAGCTTTGATACCATGTAGGAATTTACAGGGTAAGTTCCTCAGATAGAACACCAAAGGACACCACTCCCAAATAGATGACATATCAATACACCGGTATTCTTGACATGGTTAAAACCCTCAAAGAGGGAAATAGTCCATGGCTTGAGCCAACGCAACCACTTCAGACAATTTATTAATGTAAAAGAAATAATATTTACATAAGCTTTGCTCATGAACGGTCACCCTACAAATGACCTTCCATGCTCTTTAAAATTTAAATAGAGATCATGGACCAATTGGGTGTTAAGCCACATATCAAGTGTCGGTAATAACGAGGAGAGAATGAACCATCGGATCACTTCATGTCTAGAACATATTGTGACCGTCAGATTGTAAGTTACAAAAGTACATAGTAAAGAAACACACTTTATCTAACTCTACACTAGACCAAGTTATACTTAATGATTTCCTGTGTCGGAATATCCTAACAAAATTAACTTTTTCTGATGTGACTTGGCTTCTTGATGTTAAGCAGCCCACAAACAGTAATTGCTAGTCCAATGTTAGTAATGATTAAAAAGTCAATGAAGTTAGTCACTTTGTATGATTGGGCTATATGTGTTTGCTTACACTGGAATAAACAATGAATTGTTTCTAATTTGTAATCCCATGTTTTTGTTATACAGCCTGTGGGGTGTGCCATTCTGATCTTCACGTCATGAATGGTGACTTGCCTTTTGCAAGGCCTTGTGTAGTGGGCCATGAAATAACAGGAGAAGTAGTTGAGCATGGAGCGCATACTGAGTCTGGTATAATAAAGAGGTTTGTAACAGGCAAATTTGGTTCATCTTGCTGTTTCCTAGACAAAAGTATATTTGCTTCAACAAACGGCATGGGCATTTGGTATAAAAGGAATTTTTTCCCTCACAATATCTTAATTGCATGCTAGTAATTGCCTTATTTCAATTATTTTTAGCCTTTGTCACCCTTTTATGGTTTGAACTTTGGCATCAATTATCTTATATGCAGGGAAGATCTGATCATTTATGAATACCTTGCTTAATTTTTTGAATTAGTGACCGGAGAATCCACAGTATGAACATTTTTATGCTCATACTGTGGATTCTCCGGTCACTGATTCAAAAGATGCAAACCACAGATCTCTTAAATCCAAAACCTTGCTTAATGTTAAATAATATTTTAACATGCAGGTTTTTAGTGGCCTTATATGAGATGCACGTATTCTAAAGAAGTAGTGTCTTTTGACATGCAGATTTCCCATTGGAGCTCATGTTGTAGGAGCTTTTATTATGCCTTGTGGAAACTGTTTTTACTGTGTAAAGGTAATCAGCAGTTCAGTGTTTATTTGAATAATGACATCGATGCATATGTGCTTCTTCTCTTAGGTGTTTTACTCATTATAACGAATCATGCTTTTTGTTTGTTTGTTAATTTAATTTTATTCTATCCTAGCAAGCATAGTTCATATGATTTACAGGATTGCCAGTCACACTAATTATTGAAGATAAATTGTTATACAAATCATAGGGGCAAGAAGATCTTTGCGAGCCATTTTTTACTTACAACCGAGCTAAAGGAACTCTCTATGATGGTGAAACTCGTCTATTTCTTCGCAGCAATGGTATTTATCAGTTTTCTACAAACAAATTCTCTGAGAGTTCAAGTTAAGATATGGATTTCAAATTTTTGAAGACCTTCACGTTTTAGGGTGGGTAGGAAGGAAGCATTTCTTTGGTTTGATCACTATAAATTCTTTAAAGGCTGACTGAAAACCATGATAGTATATCTGGGATTTGATCTCTGTTGTTTACTAGTTTTCAAATTGTATGTATAATATTATGTTATTTATCATGTGATTAATCAACTAATATTTTCATATTGACCTGAAACTGGACGTAATTTGACCAGATCAAAAAATAAAGGTCATTTTAATTAAAAAAGCCACAAAAGGGGTTGGAACTTTGAACTTGTATGGAGCAATAGCTTTAACAGGTTAGAAGATCTATATTAAGTGCTTTAAAAGATGCGGTAAAGAAAAGTGCATATACTTTTCTCTCCCCTTAATAGGAGCCATTTTAAACTCATTGATATTTTCCCAATGTTTGGAACAAACCCAATTTTTTCAAAGATTCAGAACTGATAGTGTACTGTGAAGATGGTGGTTAAAGGATAAATATCTCGTGATCATTTTTTCTTTTAGCAATTGGTTTTTACTTCAAAGCTTGTTCAAGAAGCTATTTCTCATACTAATTTTGTTCTTTGAAAAATATAGTTTCACAGTAGAGATCTATGAGTGAGTGGATGCTGTAATACTTAATATAAAAATGTTTACATTATAAACTGGGAACTTGGTTTGAAATATCTTTGAAGAACAAAATATAAATATGCTTACAGTTACGCTATAGACTAGGAACTGGCTTTGGAGCGTCTCTGAAGAACAACATTTGCTTACAACAGTTGTTGGTTAAGAGGTTAGCTTAATCAAATACTATAGAGGATCTCGAAGATGATGGAAACCCATTACAGCTGTCATTTGTAATCAAACTGTGTCCAAAATTTTCCCATCCTTTCTTTATAGAAGATATAGAGGTAGGCTACATTGAATTTTGGAATGGGCTATGCTTCTAGAATGCTTTTGATATGATCACAGTTAACTGCAATTCAAAATACTCACATACAAGTGAAAACAAGAAAGGAAGTATCCTGATGAACAGGGGGATTTTGGAGTGTTGACCGCTGCGTGTCAACTACCCATAGCAGTACACCCCCTTTTTTCGCAAAAAGGGACAACGCTTGATCGAGATGTTCGTGCCATTCGACAGTCATCGTCATTCTCCTGATCTTATTAAGTTTTAAACCCAGACTGCATTTTGATGTAAATAATCTTAGCAGCGCTGAGTCATGGATGTAAATTGCCTAGGTGGACCTAATTTTCTAGTGATAATCTTCATTCTGGAAGGTTTTTCGTCTCACCGATCCATGATCGGCAGAGTTTTCCTTCAACCTGACCCCAAAGCCGGAATGAATTTTATCATTAGAGTCTTAGGAGAATCCTAGAGTGTTGATCTGCTAGATTATGTTTGGTCGTAGAACTGGGTGGTTTATGAGGGTCTATGTCAAATGGGTTCTCCCCCTTGAGATGTAAAGTTGTAAAAGTCATGATGAAAAGTGTCTTGAGGGTTAGGAAATGTTAATCCCCTCATGCGTCTTAAGTCCTAGTTCCTAGGGAAATTTTTCCAATGTTTGATGATCCATAATAAAAAATTAAAAAAATAATAAATAATAATTTTTGAGAATTTCAATTTTTTAATGATTTAAAAATTCGACGGATAAGATTAAGAGATGTCTTGATCCTCATCGATGGTTGAGATCGTTTTGACATGGATCACTCAAACTAGCCGTTGGGATTTTTTCCTTTAATAGGGTGCTAGGGGTCATTTGAGATCATATTGGATCTGAGTTTTGTGCTGAAGAAGCTCTCTTGTAAATATTTTCTGGTGCTAATAAAAAAGACTTTGGGGTCAAAATCTTGCTGGTGTTACTCTCTTGAAGTGCTGTGAGCCATTTCATTTCTGCATATTTTATTTTTTAGCCGTTAATAACAGCTTAATGAAGAGTATTGTTGAGCATAGGTATCTTGTTGACATGCTAGGGTTTGAGTAGTATTAGGGTTTCTGATGTAATGGCAGGTATCTCCATTTTTTTTTTTGAGATCTAGTACTGTTTTTTCTCTCTTATTTGACGGTTGAAGTGAGCTGTGCAGGAAACCTTTGAGGATCAGTGGGTGTTAGGGGAAGTTCTCGGCTGAACCAGCCAACTCCCACAAGCATTTTTTGCAGGGCCCAGCTAGTTTTGATCCTGGGTCAATCATTTAGCTTATTTAATTATTTGCATGAGAGATTTCTAAAGCATTTCATTAGCAATCTGAAACTTTCTGAAAATATATTTGAGGATAACTGATAAATCTAGCTGCTTAGAGCCGTAGATCTGTAAATACGGTAAATTTTGTAGCTGGTTTTTAGGGTTTTATTTTCAACCATTGCATATATTTTCTGGGTTTTCGTTTTCCCTTTGCAGGATTGCAGGCACAAGCTATGAGAATTTTTCAAGGTTTCATCAGGTAATCGCAAGCAGTCTGCCATCCGGGGTTTCATTTTTTGCAGGGACATTCTCCAAAAAGATTTTCAATTTTTCTAAACAAATTCGAGCTCCTGTACATTTCCTCTGCTCATCCACGTAGCCCCATCTCTTATTCCGCTGCCATATGAGCTCCTCTCTGCAACATTTAGATGCCTGCGATCTTTGCATTCTCCTGCAAAGCAGAAATCAAAACGCAACACCATACTTCTAGCCAGCGAAACAAAAGGGAAAAACGTGGCCCCTGGTTGTTGTCGATTTGTTCTCCAAATCCTGTGTATTTACCTCCAGCTTGCGGCAAGAAATTACGTGGTTTTACATGGTTGTTGGAAGCTGCAAAACGTTTTATACTTGGGTGGTATTACTGCATTGAAAAATTGAACTGTGCTCACCCATCCGCCCGGAATTTTCAAACCCGCGCTGTTGGCAAATCCTTTCGTAGCTCTGCAAGCCGCATTGAAAGAAATCGGGCCAGGTATTTCATGAACGAGTCCGCCATCAAACATTGCTGGAACCTGCAAACGTTTATCAGTCCGCCGTCATCTGCAAAACTGCGTTGTAAGAGAACACGTCTTTTTTTTTCGTATACGGGCCAGTTTCAGGGGAGTCTCATTTCAGGTTTGCGTGGTTAGAAATCAG
The DNA here is from genome assembly GCA_000404065.3 of Pinus taeda. Taxonomy (NCBI): domain Eukaryota; kingdom Viridiplantae; phylum Streptophyta; class Pinopsida; order Pinales; family Pinaceae; genus Pinus; species Pinus taeda. Next base: position 67,103 of record APFE031374911.1, read on the forward strand.
CGTAAGTGTGGTTTGGCTTCAATTCAAAATCGATTTTTATCTTGTTACGTTCCAAATGTTTTAAGCATATGCGTTATTTTTTAAAATATGTTAGGGTTTAGTTCGTAGTTAGATTTCAATTTTTGTGGTTACGTTTTAGTTTTATTTCAACATATGTTATGTTTATATAGTTTAGCTTTAACGTTATTTTTTAAGTTTGATTAAAAAAAAAACAATAAAAATCCATAAAAAAATTCATTAGGGTTTTATTTAGATTCTAAATTTTGATTTAAAATAGATTTTTTTTTTTTTTTTTTTTTTTTTTTTTTTTTTTTTTTTAATTTATTTTTTTTTTATAAAAAAAAAAACTAAAAAAAAAAAAAAAAAAATTAAAAAAATCATAATTTTTTTTTTCTTTTTATTTAATGAATAGTTTTAGATTTTTTTTTAGGGTTTTAAAGTTTTGTTTTTTTTTGCCTAGAAACATAAAAATATTCATCGTGGAAATATTTTGCCAGTTAAAGTCTTAACCTGGAAATTTTATCACTTTCTATTTTGCTTGATGAGATTAAAGTTTTGATGTGGGATGAATGTTTATCTTTATGAGATTTGGCATGCTTGAAATATGATATCTGGTTAATGTTCGAATTCGCACTGTTCTATCTTTCAAAGCTATTTGCCAGATCATTGTTAAAAGCATTGTGAATTTACTGATATCTTGCATCTTTCGAAGTTATTTGATGTTAAATGATTGCTGTGCACAGTTTACATTTCTGCAACATCTGTTAAGTGATCGTTTCGACATCAAACCCATAAGGCACTGGTCCATCAAATTAAACAAATCTACTTAGTGCTTTTCTCTTTCGTGTCTCCCAAACCAATTGGTTCGCAGTTGGTCATCCTTTTCCTTTCAGGGTCTAGCCCCCTTAGCCGTGGGAGACAGGGTTAAACGAAGAGATCGGGGATTAGAGTGACAGCCCCCGGTCTGAGCGTTGTCGTGACAATCTGTGCGACAACATGGAGCTGTATATATTTTATGCACTATAGTGTATTAGATATATAAGAGTACAAAATTGGTGAAATCATCTGTGTCCAAGTCTCCTAGATGTACAAATATCCAATATGAAGGTCAGGGAATGATCATTTTGGACCAAGTCATCTAGAGAGGACAAAACCCAAAGGGTAAGTACAAGAGGAAAAAACACAAAATTAATACATGTTTGGACAAGAGTCCACTAGGCATAGTGTTGGGCAACTTTGGTGGTCACTGGGGTAACATCTAGTTAGGAACCACCATGACCACAACCCAACACATAAGAGAAATATTAACAATTATCTTAACAATAACAATGGTGTTCCAATCAATATCTATGAAACCAACAAAGCATATAAAAGTTCCAACAACATATTTCCAACCAAGTAACCAACATTTTAGACATGACATGTTATCGACATAAACTGTATATGAAAATTCGGATGACATACCATAAACTGTTGAATTTTGTAGCTATGGTCGGTTTTCATAATTAAGTTTTAGCCCTCCAAATATATAAGAAATGATAAATATAAATGAGAATTCCAAGTCAGCTTCAAAATAGCGAATTTCAGTTTTTGAAATTTAGATTTTATGTCTCCAACAGTTCGAGTTGGCCTGCTCCTTTAATCACACCTATTCGGGCTCATGAGATAACTATATACGTGCTACTCAATTTCCTCCTCAAACGTCCAATTCGGATCACACAATATTAATATCTGCTGTTCATCTAGGCGAAAGAGTCACAAGAAAAGAAGGCTGAAGTTGACCAAGGCAGTCCAGCACTTGACCAAACTATTGTTCTCTCTCTGTTTGATCTTGCATGTGTGAAAGGAGGCCAAAATTCTTCTGGGCATTTTGTTGGAAGCAGACCGAATTTCTGTCAAAGAGTAGCAAGGCAAAATTCAGCCTAGTTGACAAGAATTGACCGATTTCTATGAGCAGTAGTTTGACTTGGCTTGTGGACAGTTTGACCAGGTTTGACTTGGGTTTGTTGCTGGTATGTTTGACTTTATTTTGACTGGAAAGATCAGATTGTATCTCTTGTTGAATTGAATAATTTCTCTAAGGAAAGGTTGCTGGGTTTTTCCTTAGAAGAGGGTTTTCTCAGGGTAAATCTTGTTGTGTCTTTGTGCATCATTGTTCTATTGTGATCTCTCTGTCCTACTGCATTTTATGGTTGAATTTTTGAAGTGTAATTGCTTAATGATAAACTGGAAGTGTTAAAGATAATATGAATATCATTAGAAGTAATTAACAGTTTCAGAAATTTGTGCTTGTACCTATTGCGCTTGAAAAATCAACATTGTTTCAGAATTTTTGGAAAGGCTTTGGAGAACACTATTGAAGACACCTACTTTACAATCAAATGCTTGATCTGGAAGAGGGTCGAGTCTGTTCAAAGATGAAACGCTGGTCAAAGCCCTAGGAAGATATCAAAATAAGAAGAAGATGGCCAGAGCCCTAGGTTAAGGCCGAATGCCTAACAGATGAACCAAATGGCCTCAAGAGGGCCGTAGGGTCTCAGTCTCAACACAGGAAGGCCAAAGTTCCATTTTCTGTTGAGAATAATATACCTTTCTTATCGAGGTCATGATCCATTTTTCATGAAGGTTGATTGCATTAAGGAGGTTTATTTGCAGATCATTAAATGTTTTGGAAAATACTCCATGGAGGCCAAAATCCCCTTGGAAAGGATGAGTTATCTCAGAGCTAGAAAGCTACTGTGGTTTTAAACAAGGCTGAGATGTCTCAGAAGGACAAACAAAAGCTGCCTATAATGTTTTATTTATAAAGTGACATTTCAAAGGTGAATATTAGTTGTCATCACTGTTTATTAACAATAATGTATGGCTCAAAGTTAGAAGCCATAGTTGTCATCGATGTTTATTAACAATAATGTATGGGATGGTTAGAAGTGATTTTCAGTGACTTGAGGAGGCATGGTGGCCAATTTACCTTTTTCCCACATTAAAAAGAGGTAATTAACAGTTTCAGAAATTTGTGCTTGTATCTATTGCACTTGAAAAATCAACATTGTTTCAGAACTTTTGGAAAGGCTTTGGAGATCACTATTGAAGACACCTACTTTACAATCAAATGCTTGATCTGGAAGAGGGCCGAGTCTGTTCAAAGATGATATGTTGGTCAAAGCCCTAGGAAGAGATCGAAATAAGAAGAAGAGGGCCGAAGCCCTAGTTTAAGGCCGAATGCCCTTAAGCCTAATCACAGATGAACCAAATGGCCTCAAGAGGGCCGTAGGGTCTCAGTCTCAACACAGGAAGGCTGAAGTTCCATTTTCTGTTGAGAATAATATGCCTTTCTTACAGAGGTCGTGATCCATTTTTCTTGAAGGTTGATTGCATTACGGATGTTTATTTGGAGATCGTGTTAATGTTTTGAAAAATACTCCATGGAGGCCAAAATCCCCTTGGAAAGGATGAGTTATCTTAGAGTTAGAAACCTACTGTGGTTTTAAACAAGGTTGAGATGTCTCAGAAGGGCAAACAAAAGTTTCCTATGATGATTTTTTTAAAGAAGCAAATTCTCTGCCCATTCATCATAGGTTGATTTATAAATTGACATTTCAAAGGTGAATATTAGTTGTCATTGTTGTTTATTAACAATAATGTATGGCTCAAAGTTAAAAGCCATAGTTGTCATCGCTGTTTATTAACAATAATGTATGGGATGGTTAGAAGTGATTTTCAGTGATCTAAGGAGGCATGGTGGCCAATTTACCCTTTTGCTACCTTAAAAAAAATTAACAGTTTCAAAAATTTGTGCTTGTACCTTTTGCGCTTGAAAAATCAACATTGTTTTAGGACTTTTGAAAAGGCTTTGGAGATCACTATTGAAGACACCTACTTTACAATCAAAAGCTTGATCTGGAAGAGGGCCGAGTCTGTTCAAAGATGAAATGCTGGTCAAAGCCCTAGGAAGAGATCGAAATAAGAAGAAGAGGGCCGAAGCCCTAGTTTAAGGCCAAATGCCCTTAAGCCTAATCACAGATGAACCGAATGGCCTCAAGAGGGCCGTAGGGTCTCAGTCTCAACACAGGAAGGCTGAAGTTCCATTTTCTGTTGAGAATAATATACCTTTCTTACGAAGGTTGTGATCCATTTTTCTTGAAGGTTGATTGCATTAAGGAGGCTTATTTGGAGATTGTGTTAATGTTTTGGAAAATACTCCATGGAGGCCAAAATCCCCTTGGAAAGGATGAGTTATCTTAGAGCTCGGAAGCTACTGTGGTTTTAAACAACGCTGAGATGTCTCAGAAGGGCAAACAAAAGTTGCCTATGATGATTTTTTGCAAAGAAGAAAATTCTCTGCCCATTCATCATAGATTGATTTATAAATTGACATTTCAAAGGTGAATATTAGTTGTCATTGCTGTTTATTAACAATAATGTATGGCTCAAAGTTAGAAGCCATAGTTGTCATCACTGTTTATTAACAATAATGTATGGCTCAAAGTTAGAAGCCATAGTTGTCATCGCTGTTTGTTAACGATAATGTATGGGATGGTTAGAAGTGATTTTCAGTGACCTGAGGAGGCATGGTGGCCAATTTACTCTTTTCCCACATTAAAAAGAATATTTTGATTGAAATAAAAGAGGGAAAAGTGCTCCATGATTAAAATAATAATAAAATAGGAGGTTGTAGAGGGGTCCATCAGATTTATAAAAGAAGAGAAGGAGGCCATTAGAGGACATCTTGGACTTGATATTTCTTCTTGTATGAGAGGTTTAGAACCTAGTTCTGTACTCTAGTAGTAGCCCATTCATCATAGATTTATTTATAAAGTGACATTTCAAAGGTGAATATTAGTTGTCATCGTTGTTTATTAACAATAATGTATGGTTCAAAGTTAGAAGCCATAGTTGGCATCGCTGTTTATTAACAATAATGTATGGCTCAAAGTTAGAAGCCATAGTTGTCATCACTGTTTATTAACAATAATGTATGGGATGGTTAGAAGTGATTTTCAGTGACCTGAGGAGGCATGGTGGCCAATTTACCCTTTTCCCACATTAAAAAGAAGTAATTAACAGTTTCAAAAATTTGTGCTTGTATCTATTGCGCTTGAAAAATCAACATTGTTTCAGAACTTTTGGAAAGGCTTTGGACATCACTATTGAAGACACCTATTTTACAATCAAATGCTTGATTTGGAAGAGGGCCGAGTCTGTTCAAAGATGAAATGCTGGTCAAAGCCCTAGGAAGGGATCGAAATAAGAAGAAGAGGGCCGAAGCCCTAGTTTAAGGCCAAATGCCCTCAATAGGGCTGTAGGGTCTCAGTCTCAACACAGGAGGGCCGAAGTTCCGTTTTCTATTGAGAATAATATACCTTTCTTACGGAGGTCGTGATCCATTTTTCTTGAAGGTTGATTGCATTAAGGAGGTTTATTTGGAGATCGTGTTAATGTTTTGGAAAATACTCCATGGAGGCCAATATCCCCTTGGAAAGGATGAGTTATCTCAGAGCTAGATAGCTACTGTGGTTTAAACAAGGTTGAGATGTCTCAGAAGGGCAAACAAAAGTTGCCTATGATGGTTTTTTCAAAGAAGCAAATTCTCTGCCCATTCATCATAGGTTGATTTATAATTTGACATTTCAAAGGTGAATATTAGTTGTCATTGCTGTTTATTAACAATAATGTATGGCTCAAAGTTAGAAGCCATAGTTGTCATCGCTGTTTATTAACAATAATGTATGGGATGGTTAGAAGTGATTTTCAGTGACCCGAGGAGGCATGGTGGCCAATTTACCCTTTTCCCACATTAAAAAGAATATTTTGATTGAGATAAAAGAGGGAAAAGTGCTCCATGATTAAAATAATAATAAAATAGGAGGTTGTAGAGGGGTCCATTAGATTTATAAAAAAGGAGAAGGAGGCCATTAGAGGACATCTTGGACTTGATATTTCTTCTTGTATGAGAGGTTTAGAACCTGGTTCTCTACCCCAGTAGTAGCCCATTCATCATAGATTTATTTATAAAGTGACATTTTAAAGGTGAATATTAGTTGTCATCGCTGTTTATTAACAATAATGTATGGCTCAAAGTTAGAAGCCATAATTGTCATCACTGTTTATTAACAATAATGTATGGCTCAAAGTTAGAAGCCATAGTTGTCATTGCTGTTTATTAACAATAATGAATAATGTATGGGATGGTTAGAAGTGCTTTTCAATGACCTGAGGAGGCATGGTGGCCAATTTACCCTTTTCCCACATTGAAAAGAATATTTTAATTGAAATATAAGAGGGAAAAGTGCTCAATGATTAAAATAATAATAAAATAGAAGGTTATAGAGGGGTCCATCAGATTTATAAAAGAGGAGAAGGAGGCCATTAGAGGACATCTTGGACTTGATATTTCTTCTTGTATGAGAGATTTAGAACCTGGTTCTCTACTTTAGTAGTAGCCCTAGGACAAAAACCCTGGGGTGATTCAGTGAGGTTGGGCGAGCATCCACCTTCCCTTGGTGAATTCATAGGAGAGCTTAGCAGTGCAGTTCAGTTCAGTTTGGAGGGCCAACATAGCAGTGGAGCATATTCTTGAGGCCAGTTTCCCATCTCAGCGATTTTGTTGTATCAACATGTAAACCCCTGTTTCTATTATAATAAAAACTGAGATTTTTCTTGCTCATTTTGTTGTTATTTTGCCATATGCTATTGGTTATATTTTTACATGGCAATGTTCTGTTGAAATAAATGGAAATTTTTATGGAGTAATTTTGGTTCAGTTAAATTTCTGCATAATCAACAAAATATCCCGTTTGGGATATTACAAATGATCAAAGATACATCCAAATTAAATCAATATATAAATTGCAACAAATGAATTTAAAGCATCATAATAGCACTAACCATCCACAAGCTAAGATATTGCAATAATAGACAAGGTGGATCAAAGTAGACCAGTGCCAAATATTAAGGTACTTGCAAAGTAAATATTACAGGTAAAGAGATGTCTTGAAAGTAATGCTTGGAAGGAAGTACTCAATAAATAAATGCCTCAAAGCAAATGCTTGGAAAATAAATGTGGCAATAAAGATAGGCAAGTACAATAATGTCAAATGTTAGATACTTAGAAAAGTGAATGCTTAGAACAAGATGCTTTGTAATAATAATAGTTTCTTCAAAGAGATAGATAAACTTTATGAACTTAGGAATCAAAATGAAATGAAACTCCAAGTATAAATGCTGCTAGATGAATGTATTGGAATATAATCTTGATTTATTTTAAATTAAGTTAGATTGCAAATTTGTTAGTTGCAAATTGAACACGTTTCAATTGAACTTCTTCCCCAGACCTTATCCTCGCCGAGGCCATAATCTCAGAATAAGGAGTCAATAGGGGATGAAGGGTCCCTAAATTACTACTTCAACCAACAAGGCTAGAGGTAAATTTGATTATTGCAAAAACAAACTTAAAAGATTTAAATTGAATGCACAAAATTGCTTCAAGTGTAAAGTAGATTACTAAACTAGGTAGCAATTGCAAGACACACGTAAATTCAAGTGAGAGTAGATTGTATGAGGTAAAAATTTAATCCAACTACTGTAATGATGATTATGCTACACTATTTAGTTCAGCGAACAATGGAAATTATTCAAGCACCACAAAACGGACTTCCCCAAATGGGGAAGGGGGAGGGGGGATGCCTAGCGGAAAAAATCCCTAAATTCCCAGGAAAAATGAATTCAATAAAGAGGCCGTCGACCCCCTCTCCCCCCCCTTTATAGGAATGAGAGAGAGAAAGATAGTTTACAATGAATCCCTTCAAGAAAAAGGTTTGTAGAGATGCTTTGGAGAGAGTTTACAATAGGACCCCTCAAGGGGATCAAACACTCTTTTCCAAAGACTTATAGAAAGTTAGAAGCAATCTAAGAAAAATAGTACGATTGGCCCTGTTGACCACTATGTGTCAACAACCCATAGTAGTACACTTCGTTTATTTGGAAAAGGGATAGTGCTTGATCGATGTGTTCATGCCGTCCAACTATCATCATCAACTTGATCATTATCTTATAATGTAAACCCAGTGTGCATGTGTATAATGTAAATAATCTCAGCAGATCCTTGTCGTGTATGTAATTACCTAGGTAAATCTACTTTTCTGGTGATGATTTACATTCCAACAGGTTTTTTGTCTCACCGATCCATTCTTGGATGGTCGGCAGAGTTTTCCTTCAGCCTTACCCCAAAGCCGGAATGGATTTTGTCACTAGGATCTTAGGGGAGTCCTAGTGTTCTAAATCGAGTCTATGTAAAAGTGATTTGAGAATAATCCTAACTATTTGATTAAGATATTTTATTACAAATTGCTTGATCTGTTAGATTATATTTGTGTCGCAGAACTGAGTAGTCTGTGAGGGTCGTTTGCAAATGGGTTTTCCCCCTTGAGATATAAAAAATGTAAAAATCATGATGTAAAGTGTCTTGAGGGTTAGAAAAATAATTTATCCCCTCGTAGGTTAATTAATTAAATTTTCTAGCCAAAATTAATTAAAATCCTAAGCCAGAAACTTGATTAATTCTAGGTCCTAGGTAAATTTAAATTCTCCAAAGGTAAAATTCGTCGGTCCTTAAAAAATTCAAGTTTAAGAGGTCCAGGGACTAAGGTAAATTAATTATTTTGCTAAATTTTAAGCCTTTGGTCCCTGAGGTTAAGTCAAAGTCAAAATTTTGAGGGAATTAATTCAAATTTTTTTTTTTTTGAATTAATTAAAATGCATTTAATTGAAAAAATCGAATTTCCTCAATAATTTAAAATTTTGACGGATGATATTAATTTTTTTTTTAATCCTCATCAACGGTCGAGATTGCTTTGACAAGCATCACTTGAACTAGCCGTTGGAGGATTTATCTTTAAATAGGAGGTCATTTCTCAGTCAGTTGGATTTGATCTTGGAGTCATGTGCTAAGTGAAAGCTCTCTTGTAATCTTTTTATGAGCAATAAAGAAAAACTTTGGGGTTAATTTTTACTGGTGTTACTCTTCGTGGAAATGCTGTAAGATGTGTTATTTTCATGCATAGATTTCCTTTAAGCCATTGATGTTAGCTTTCTGACGAGTGATTTGATCACAGGTATCTTGCTCAATCACCGAGGTTTAAATGGTAATTTAAGTTTTGAATATAATAGCAGGTATCTCTATTAAATTTGAATTTTATTATCATTTTCTCACTCTACGTTAATGGTTGAATTGAGTTGTGCAGAGAATTCTTTTTTTTTAGATCATTTTGGCGTTCGGGGAAGTTTTCAGTTGGACCAACCAACTCCCGATTAGTATTTTCTAAAGAGCCCAGTTTGATTGGATCTTAGGCTTATCATAAGAAATTTTATTGTTGATGCATGAAGGATTTTGGGCGAAGCACCTTTGTTTAAAATCAAAATTTCAAATTTTTTTTGTGTTAAATTGATAAATTTGGCTTTCAAGAGCCTTAGATTATCAGATCTGGGAGCAAAGTTGGACCCACACTCGCCAGATCTAATAGATCTGTTGTTCCTGTGCATAGATCTGTAAATTTTTTTAAATTTTTCTGACTAGGGTTTATGGGGTTTCACTTATTTTTGTATGTCCAGGTTTTGGGTGTTTGTGTTTTCAGGTACAACTTGCAGATCTGAAGGTGAAGTTTGATTTAAAGCTAGATCTAGGCCCTGGAGGGTAAGATCTGGCTCAAAATTATTTTTGCAGGAACTATCCAGAATTTTGCGGTCCAAGGGTTTTTTAATTTTTTTTTGAATTTGGAAAATTTTTAAATTTTTAAGGATTTCACTACTAAATTTTAAGCAGAAATATAATCTGGAAATTTCTGGGTTTCATTTGGCCACTTTTTTTTATTCTTATCAGGAAAGCTTTGCTGCCTGCGTTCTTCTCTTTGTTGTTCGATCTCTTCTCTGCGAGCGGCTATCCAGATCCCAGCTCCATCCATCGGCACTGCTCAAACCCTCGAAAATTTGTCCTTACTCCATTACGCTGCATGTTCGACCTGCAATCTTCTCGTCTGATCCTCCACTTGCAATAACATCGAAGCTTCAAAGTGCAAATCCGTTGCTTTATTCCACCATCGAGCTCCATACCCTCATTTCCTCTTCCAAATCTGCGGATTCATTTTCCTTCCGCTGCCAACATACCTCTCTTCTTGCAGCTATCATTTCCTTCCTTTGAAACCCGCAGTCTATCGCAACTCTTCACCCATTATCCTTCCGCTCCATTAATCTGTAGCCATAAGCCTTGTGTATTCCTTCCTCTCGCTCTTCGACCTACAAAGGGAAAATGCGTTAGGTATCCCTTCGTCTACCCACAACTCCTCCTTTGTCGTCCTCCCATCGCTGCTTAGCTCCTTCCTCCATTCCGTCGTCTCCTCTGCCGCCGTCAAACCCTTCAACCTGCACACTCACATCAGCGAAACTCCATTCGATTTTCATTTTTTTATTATTTTGTTTAGTGTATACGATTAGGTTTTAGGTTGTTTTATTGATTCAATTCATCCTTTTTCTTTTTTTTTTTATTATTATTTATTATGGGATTTGGCTAGGTTTAATACGTATTTTTTGTTTATGACTTCAATTGTGTCATTTTAATTTAAAAGAAAAGGGAAATCTAAAAGCACAAAAAAAAGGGTTATATTTTGGTTTTGTTTTTTGTTTTTTTTATTTTTTATTTTTCATTGTTTTATTTTGACTTTGATTTTATTTTATCCATTAATTTAAATTAATACTTTATAAAAATTTTAAAAATTCTCAAATCATAAAAAATAAAAAAATTCCTAAATTAAAAAAAAAATTCTAAAAACATTAAAATCTAAAAAATCTAAAAAATCTAAAATACTTTAAGAAATAAAAAATAAAAATAAAAAAGGGAAAAAGGGGCTTCATTTTCATTTTTAATGTGACTTTGCGATATATTAAAGTTTTAAATCAAGATAAATTTCACATTTAAAGGTTTTTAAAATTTTTTATGTGGCCTCTGGCCCATTAAAAAAATTATTAAATCTTTTTCGATTTATTTCGGTCACATTTAGTCTTGCTTAGCGTATCAAAAAATTCACCTAAGGAATAATTAAGTTGTCAATTTAAAATTTCTTTTTGGTGTCTTTTTGTGCTAAGGCTAAGATCTGAAAGAAACTTGTATGGTATTGAAATTTTTCCTTAGTTAAATGTGCTTAAATCTTTTATCCTAAGTTTAACTACAGGAAGGTGGTAAACTTCCTAGATTTGGGTCACTAAGCATAATCATTTGAATTCTAGGATTTAAATTGGTTAGCATTTAAATTTTGTGGTTGTTTAAAGTATTTGAATCTCTTAAAATTTAATTGCTAAGACATTGTGCATCTGTTGAATATCTTGCATCTACCTATCGTCATTGCTTGGGTTATTTAATGCTCATTACATGCTAGACATTTTGCAAATGCTTTCAAGTGATTGTTAAAAAATTTTGTTGTGGAATTATAATAGATCGCATATCTCTGTTTCCTAAGCTAAGCATACTTTTAAGCATTTGTTGACATTGATTCGAATTGCAAAGTAGCTTTTGTTCTCTTTGAGCTAAATTGTATCAAGAAGATTTTTAAATAAGTTGGTGTCTTAATTGTAATATCTTCAAGAGTTTATCTTTTAAGTCTTTGTCTAATAAAGCGAACATTTCGTTTGGATAATTGAAGGCTTTAGCAACGCAAGTGTTTCCTCGAACGCCCGATGATCTAAAAAATCAAGAATTCCCTGCACAACTCAATTCAACCATTAATGTAGAGCGAGAAAACGATAATAAAATTCAGTTTTAATAGAGATACCTGCTATTATATTCAAAACTTAAATTACCATTAGAACTCCAGTGATTGAGCAAGATACCTGTTCTCAAATCACTCTTCAGAAATCTATCATCAATGGCTAAAAGGAAATCTAGGCATGAAAAGAACACATCTTACAACATTTCCACGAAGAGTAACACCAACAAAAATTAACCCCAAAGTCTTTCTTTATTGCTCATAAAAAGATTACAAGAGAGCTTTTACTTAGCACACGACTCCAATATTGAATCCAACTGACTGACAAATGACCTCTTATTTAAAGATAAATCCTCCAACGGCTAGTTCGAGTGATCCTCGTCAAAGCAATTTCGACCGTTGATGAAGATTTAAAAAATCTAAAATATTTAAAAAATCGAAATTTCAAAAATCTAAAAAATTAAAATATTCATTTTCTTTTTTAAATTTGTGATTAAGGATATAAAATGAAATGAATTAAGGGTTTTCGCTTAAACATTAAAATTTTTAGTGTGGCCTATGGCCCATTAATTTTTTTGTTGTTGTTAATTTGAACCCGTTGATTTGTTTTCTTTCTTTAGTTATTGACTAAGGATAATTAAGATTTAAATTTGAAGTTCCTTAGTGTTATTAAATGCATGTTTTTCTATGGTCAAGTGCGACAAACGTTTTAAATAAGATTTATTGGAGAAAATTAATTAATTCTAGATCTTGGGCAGTTAATGAAAATTATTTAAAATTTGGAATCTCTTGCGTGTTAAAGTTTCAGGCATTTATATTGGTTATTCATAATTGTCACTGTTCGTCACATATTGGAAAAATTGTTCTGGATAACTTGTTTTCTTATTTAATCTACGGTTAATTGATCATAAAGGCACTGATCTATAATTGTTTCTATTTTGTGGTCGTTTCTTGGTTGCATTAGCGTTTAATCGATTCACCTGAATTAATCGAAATTCATTTAGATTCGTCAGGTTATCCATCATTAAAATCTCATTGAGTCCATGATCCACAAGCTTTCTCATCCATTTACCTCAGGGACTACCCCCCTTGACTTGCCTAGGAGAGAGTCTAAAGAGAGTGAGTAAGGATCAAGATTGACAACCCTTACTCTGAGCGTTGTCGCGGTGCCTAGACACTTGTGCGCGACAACATTTTTAGCGCCGTTGTCGGGGACAAATTTTTTCTGTCCTTGGTTTCTCAATGTCGTTTTAATCATCTCATATTTTCCACCATTCATTAGCCTGTCAAGCGACACAACATTTCCAGGCATCATTTGATCTTTTCATCGCCCTATCTTTCGTCATATCGTTAATCATTTCATCCGCAATTTTAGCACCTGGACGTCTCGGTTTGTTTCTTGTTTGAGTGGGGACTCCATTGGTTCCATTTATTATTTCTCAGGCAAGAAGCCCTCCCTTATATCCGGTTGTTTGTTGCCTTTTGGATCCTAGAATCAGATTCATGTTCAAGTGGTGACTCCACTTCTTTCAATTTTTACAGGAATTTCTACTAGAAGCTCACTTCTTGTGGATCTCTTGATTTTCTTGAGCGAGGGTGTCTCTCTATCATCCATTTGGTCCCTCATTATTCCTTCAGGCAAATCATCATGGATGATTCGTTTACCTCGTGTCATTTCACTGATTTTCTCCATGATATTTCGGAAGTGGCCATTCATAAATTGTCTTTGTTCTCGGGTGGTGATTCAATCACTGTTAGAAAGCATCTATGCAGGTTTATTCATACAATGCTCAGATATTATAGTTCTCCCCTATATGATCATGAAGATGTCAAAATGCATCTATTTTCCTTTTCTTTAGAGGGTGATGCTTTGAATTGGTTTAATAATTGTCTTGAAGATTCTTTCGCTTCTTTACAAGACATCGTCAATGCTTTTAAAGATAGATATGGTTATCAGGGTACCTCGCCTTGTGCCCCTAAAACTATGCAACAAAATGAAAGTCACCTTGTGAAGGATCCAGCGGTCGATGAAAGATTTCAAGACAATTCTCCATATCAAAATATGCCATCTACTTGTACCATTGTAGATCAAATCCATGACAGTGGGAAAACAGGGACAAGTTGTCAAATCAATGTAGACACTGAAAGGGAAAATGATAAGCAAATTATAGAAGAGCTAATGCGGCTGGTAAAAAATATGGAGCTTAAGCAAGAAAAGTTTGTAATCAATTACGTCAAAGATATGACAACTTTATATGCTTAATTGGAAAAACATGATGAGGAGATGGAAATCATGAAAATTAAACACTCTGATCACGTAACCATCGTAGTAGAAAAGTGTGCTCAGAATATGGAGGATATGAGGATCGACATGCAGAAGGAAATAGAAACCATGAAAGCTAATCATGGCAGAGAAATTAATTCTATGCAAAGCAAGTTATTAACTATGGATGAAGAAATGACCTTCATGAGATTCGATTATAATAATCAGTTAGCTACCATGCAAGCAAATCATAGGAAAGAGATAAACTATATGCAAAATTGTTTCATGGGTATGAAAGCAAAGAATGAAAAAGTATTAAAAGATGTGGAAGTTGGTCAGATATGTCTCAAGAATAAGTTATTGATCATGGAGGAAAACCATGCCAAGGAAGTCGTACTGTGAAGGTTGAACACTCTAGCAAGATGGATGCCATAACAATACAGGTACAGAAACGTCAACATCAGTTAGAGGATGAAAGAAACAAGGAAACGTCAACAGATCAGAAGCCTCCTTATCTGCTGTAGCAAGCTCCATCTTATTGTGAGGAGGTCATTTATTCCATTGAAAAGTGGTTAATTGAAGGTGACCCAGATAAAATTGAAATTGATAAGAATCAGGTTGACGTTCACATGATTAATCCACTAGTCATAAAAGATCAAGTTATAGCTTATGACACCTGTCAGACTGATCCATCATTCTTGATAGAGCAGATGCAGAATGAAGAGAGACATGTCATGCATATCTTACATACTTCATCTGAGAGTTTTGAAGCAGAATGTTCCACATCGTCAGTGATACAGCCTGCCACAAAGAAAAAGCGCAAGAGAAAGAGAATGAGAAAGCGATTTTATGCATCAAATGGCCGCGAGCAGCTTGATTTTCGGATAGGAAAAAGTCCTACCGAATGCAGAATTGGACATGGCACATCCAAGAAACATCCGACAGATTTGCCTGAAAGCAGGCAAATGCTCAGTATGCACTATATTGAACGCATCTGATGCCATGGGGCATCTTTGTATTGTGTTTCTAACCTTATGCCCTGTTATTTCAGTATTTCATTTTGTAGTTAGATTTGGTTTTTCATGTTTTTAGACTAGTTAATAAATGAAGAGCCTATATCTTTCCTGTTCTTAACGTTATATGATGATTTTTGGATGGACGCTACTTATGTTTTGTTGTGTGTTGCATGGATGCAGATTCTGGATTCTCACATTCCTCTAGTGTAGCAACGTGTCCCCAAGTAGAGCCAGATGTTGACCACTACGTGTCAACGACCCATAGCAGTACACCCCGTTATTTCGCAAAAGGGATAGTGCCTGATCAATGTGTTCATGCCGTCCAACTATCATCATCAGCTTGATCATCATCTTATAATGTAAACCTAGTCTGCATGTGTATAATGTAAATAATCTCAGCAGATCCATGACGTGTATGTAATTACCTAGGTAAACCTACTTTTCTGGTGACGATCTACATTCCGAGAGGTTTTTTGTCTCACCAATCCATTCTCGAATGGTCGACAGAGTTTTTTTTCAGCGTTACTCCAAGGCCGGAATGTATTTTGTTACTAGGATCTTAGGGGAGTCCTAGTGTTCTAGATCAAGTCTATGTAAAAGTGATTTGGGAATAATCCTAACTATTTGGTTAGGATATTTTATTACAAATTGCTTGATCTGCTATATTATATTTGTGTCGCAGAACTGGGTAGTCTGTGAGGGTCTTTTGCAAATGGATTTCCCCCTTGAGATGTGAAAAATGTAAAAAGCATGATGTAAAGCGTCTTGAGGGTTAGAAAAATAATTTACCCCCTCATAGGTTAATTAATTAAATTTTCTGGCCAAAATTAATTAAAATCGTAAGCCAAAAACTTGATTAATTCTAGGTCCTAGGTAAATTTAAATTCTCCAAAGGTAAAATTCGTTAGTCCTTAAAAAGTAAAGTTTAAGAGGTCCGGGACTAAGGTAAATTAATTATTTTGCTAAATTTTAAGCCTTTGGTCCCTGGGGTTAAGTCAAAGTCAAAATTTTGAGGGAATTAATTCAAAAATTTATTTTTTGAATGAATTAAAATGCATTTAATTGAAAATTCGAATTTCCTCAATAATTTAAAATTTCGACGGATGAGATTAAAAGAAATTTTAATCCTTATCAACGGTCGAGATTGCTTTTACGAGGATCACTCGAACTAGCCGTTGGAGGATTTATCTTTAAATAGGAGGTCATTTGTCAATCAGTTGGATTCGATCTTGGAGTCGTGTGTTAAGTGAAAGCTCTCTTGTAATCTTTTTATGAGCAATAAAGAAAGATTTTGGGGTTAATTTCTGCTGGTGTTACTCTTCGTGGAAATGTTGTAAGATTTGTTATTTTCATGCATAGCTTTCCTTTTAGCCATTGATGATAGCTTTCTGAAGAGTGATTTGAGCACAAGTATCTTGCTCAATCACTGGGTTTAAATGGTAATTTATGTTTTGAATATAATAGCAGGTATCTCTATTAAATCTGAATTTTATTATCGTTTTCTCGCTGGTTGAATTGAGTTGTGCAGAGAATTGTTGATTTTTTAGATGATCGGGCGTTCGGGGAAGTTTTCAGTTGGACCAATCAACACTCGATTAGTATTTTCTGAAGAGCCCAGCTTGATTGGATCCTGGGCTTATCATAAGAAATTTTATTATTGATGCATGAAGGGTTTTGGGCGAAGCACCTCTGTTTAAAATCAAAATTTCAATTTTTTTTGTGCTAAATTTATAAATTTGGCTTTCAAGAGCCATAGATTATCAGATCTGGGAGCGGAGTTAGACTCACACTCGCTAGATCTGATAGATCTATTGTTCTTGTGCATAGATCTGTAATTTTTAAAATTTTTTCTCACTAGGGTTTTTGGGGTTTCACTTATTTTTGTATATCCAGGTTTTAGGTGTTTGTGTTTTCAAGTACATGTTGCAGATCTGAAGGTGAAGTTTGATTTTAAAGCCAGATCTATGCTCTGGAGGGTAAGATCTGGCTCAAAATTATTTTTGCAGCAAGACTGTCCAGATTTTTGTGGTCCAAGGGTTTCTTAAACTTTTTTAAATCTGGAAAAATTTTAAAATTATAAGCGTTTCACTGCTAAATTTTAAGCAGAAATATAATCTGGAAATTTCTGGGTTTTATTTGGCCACTTTTTCTTTATTTTTGTTTGCTGCCTTGGGTTTTTATTTGCGATTTTGTTGCAGAAATTTCGAAATTTTGAGGAAAGCTTTGCTGCCTGCGTTCTTCTCTTTGTTGTTCGATCTCTTCTCTGCCGGCGGCTATCCAGATCGCAGCTCCATCCATCAACACTGTTCAAACCCTCAAAAATTTGTCCTTACTCCATTATGCTACATCTTCGACCTGCAATCTTCTCGTTTGATCCTCCACTTGCAATAACATCGTAGCTTCAAAGTGCAAATCCGTTGCTTTATTCCGCCATCAAACTCGATACCCTCGTTCCCTCTTCCAAATCTGCAGGTTCATTTTCCTTTTGCTGCCAGCATACCTCTCTCCTTGCGGCTATCATTTCCTTCCTTTGAAACCCGCAGTCTATTGAAGCTCTTCACCCATTATCCTTCCGCTCCATTAATCCGCAGCCATAAGTCTTGTGTATTCCTTCCTCTCGCTCTTCGACTTGCAAAGGGAAAATGCGTTAGGTATCCCTTTGTCTACCCACAACTCCTCCTTCTTCGTCCTCCCATCCCTGCTCAACTCCTTCTTCCATTCTGTCGTCTCCTCTGCCACCATCGAACCCTTTAACCTACACACGCACAACAGCTAAACTCCATTCGATTTTCATTTTTTATTTTGTTTAGTGTATACGATTAGGTTTTAGGTTGTTTTATTAATTCAATTCATCCTTTTTTTTAATTATTTATTTTGGGCTTTAGCTGGGTTTAATACGTATTTTGTGTTTATGACTTTGGTTGTGTCATTTTAATTTAAAAGAAAAGGGAAATCTAAGAACACTAAAAACAGAAGGGATTACATTTTTTTATTTTTTTATTTTTTATTTGGTGATTTAATATAAAATTACAAATTTTAAAATTTCTCAAAATCATAAAAATAAAAAAATTTAAAAAAAAAATTCTAAAAACATTAAATTCTAAAAAATCATAAAAATCTAAAAACTTTTAAAATTTAAAATTTAAAATTTTCAACATTTAAAAAATAAAAAAGGGAAAAAGGGGCTTCATTTTCATTTTTAATGTGACTTTGAGATATACTAAAGTTTTAAATCGAGATAAATTTCACATTTAAAGGTTTTAAATTTTTTTATGTGGCCTCTAGCCTATTAAAAAAATTTAAAAAATTATTAAATCTTTTTCAATTTATTTCGGTGACATTTAGTCTTGCTTAGTGTATCGAAAAATTCATTGAGGGAATAATTAAGTTGTCAATTTAAAATTTCTTCTTGGTGTCTTTTTGTGCTAAGGCTAAGATTTGAAAGAAAACTTGTGTGGTATCGAAATTTTTTCTTAGTTAAATGTGCTAAAATCTATTATTCTAAGTTTAACTATAGGAAGGTGGTAAATTTCCTAGATTTGGGTCATTAAGCATAATCATTTAAATTGTAGGATCTAAATTGGTTAGCATTTAAATTTTGTGGTTGTTTAAAGTATTTGAATCTCTTAAAATTTAATTGCTAAGGCATTGTGCATCTGTTGAATATCTTGCATCTACCTATCGTCATTGCTTGGATTATTTAATGCTTGTTACATGCTAGACATTTTGCAAATGTTTTCAATTGATTGTTAAAGAATCTTGTTGTGGAATTATAATAGATCGCATATCTCTATTTTCTAAGCTAAGCATACTTTTGAGCATTTGTTAACATTGATATCGAATTGCAAAGTAGCTTTTGTTCTCTTTGAGCTAAATCGTATCAAGAAGATTTAAAATAAGCTGGTGTTTTAATTGTAATATCTTCAAGAGTTTATCTTTTAAGTCTTCGTCTAATAAAACGAACATCTCATTTGGATAATTGAAGGCTTTAGCAACGCAAGTGTTTCCCCATTTTCGAGTCTAGCTCCATCTCATCTTCCAGTGCATTCACATATAAGTTAGCTTTGCATAGATAAGATTTACTTCCAAGCATAAGCTTGGTCGATAGACAGATAGATTTCCATCCATCTTTTCTTGAGAAGTTTGTTTTAATAGTACTTAAAACGGTGACCTTGCAGTGGTCAAAGCCACAGCTCTCTGTAGCGCCGGAGGCACCGGGTATGTTAGAAGATCAGGAGAGGTATCGTTAATCACACCTTAGTGTTCTTTTCCCGACCTTCTCTCCACCAATTACTACGAAATCAGGCTCAACACAGAAAGGATTGAAGGATTCACAAATCTAAGTAGGCATTTAACTAAAAACAACAAAAATTCTTGCATTTTACATTTAGTTTTAGGATCCACATTTCATATAAGATAGTCATTCATCTAAGCAACAGTTGCTAATCGATTACTTGGTCTTCATTTCCCTAGCAAGATTGTTGACTCCATAAGGAACTGGTATTAATCGTTTAAAATCTAATCAAATCCTAGATCTTGCTGAATCTTAATCAAGTACTTGACCGCCTTGCTGTGTCTCCCAAACTGGTTGGTTCCCAACTAGTTCTTCTTCATTCCATTTTTCCATAGGGTCTACCCCCCTTAGCCTGTTGTATGGAGACAAGTTAAACTGAGAGATTGGGGATCAGGGTGACAACCCTCAATCTGAGCGTTGTCGCGGTGCCTAGACATTCTGTGCGACAATAGGCCCCGTGGGAAAATCCCAATATTAAGAGAAAAAAGTTTCTTTACAAAGTTGCAATGGGTTTACAAGAGGCTCTTTTGGCAGCCTTATAAGAGATCCTTTTTCTACAGATTTCAAATGGTTTCCTTGAAGTGATCTTTGGGTAGGAGAAGTCCTTTAAAGGGGCCTTATAGAGTGCAAAAGGATGTTTTCAATCAGCTGCCCAAAGGTGGCATTTTTTGAGTGTTTTTTCTTCCACAAGCACTTCCTTTGGAGTTGTCAAAGTCTGTAAAATAAATAAATCAGCAAGCAAATTAGTTAGTAAAACACTCAAGAAAGATGATCTAAATGTATTAAAATTATCTTATAAAGAAAAATTTTTAACTCCCAAGGATCAGTTTTTTATGGTGTTTTTCTAAAGAATGAGCAAAATATATAGCTGTTAGAACAACAATCTACAATCTAAATTTAATCTTATTTGCCTGATTTTTAATGAAAATTTAAGGAAAAGATTAAGAAGTTTAAGGTTTGCAGGTAAACGATATGAGAGTGAGTCTTGATGGTTTTGATTTTCAAGGCTTGGTTAAATCCAGCAAAGCTACTCCTCTTGGAACTTATGAACTGCGAAGTAAACCAGCAAACAATACAAAGTGATAGAGGAAACTTTGGATATCTGTAATATCAGTACTAAATCTTGATCAAAATTTACGAGTAAATCTTAGATGAATTATATGAAATTTTTTGATCTAAGACAGCCAAGAAGAGCTGAATTGAATCAGCTCTTTTTGGCTGATTTGTGACTGTTATGACAACCACAAATTCAAGCCTTTAGTTTGCTAGATATTCAATAAAGCACTTGAAAATGGAACCAAGAATTGTGATGTAATTTTATGAGAAGGAAATGAGAGATGTTGGGTTCTTTGAAAACACTTTTGAAGCCTTTGAGAGTCTTTTGTCCAAGTGGGACTAATTCCTTTTAGGATCCTTGGAGGTGGACCCCAACTCCAGGCTTGAGATACCTGTAAAAAGTTAAAACCACTTAAGATCTTTCCCACAAGATCAACAAAATAGGTGAAATTTTACACAATGATAAACTAAACATGCTATGCAACCAAGAAACAAATGTAGTAGTTAAATCTAGAGTGTAAAATTTTTCAAAAGAATAATAAGTAATTGATACTCTTTCCCTTGGACAACAATGTCTTTATCAAGGCCTATGATAACCAACTTGAAAGCAATTAGCAATAAAATCAACAAGGTTACCTCAATATAAGCATATAGCAAACAAAACAAAGCAAGAGACCACTGACCTCCAAAGTCTTTGTATTATAAAAAACTGTAGTGAAATTACAATATAGTATGCCAAACTCTCAAGCTTCCAACCTCTCCAAATGAGAGCAAATTACTACAATTTATAGAAAAAAGAGAGACCCAAGAGGCCTAACAAACTGCTCTCATTAGGCTGAGCATATCCCTTCTTTTTGGCTGAGATAACAACCCCTAGTTGCATATCAGTCCCTAAAATCTGGCTGAATATGGCTGTCATAAGCAGCCCCAAATCAGCTGCATATCAATCCTAATTCAACCCCTATTTTTAGCTGTTAATGGTCCTCAAACAGTGGGATTTGGTCCCCTTTTTTAGCTGTTGAAAAGGGCAATTCGACCCCCTATGTGGCAGTCAATATTTTTCCAAATTTGTGGGCCCATTTAGCATTCCAAATCAGCTCCTTAACTCCACTTTTATGCCACATCATTTAAGTTGATTCTTTGATTTGGAATTATGACTTTAATAAATTCTCCACGTATTAATTCTTGCAAATTTTCTTTACTTTTCATCCACACTTTAGAAAAAAAATGGGTTCTCATGGGGAATTAATTATTTTTAGACCCCCAAAGTGGGTACTAGGAGAATGTTGTCATTGTGAGCATGAACTTCGAGCTCTAATATGCCACCAACATTTTCAAAGGCCATTTATTTACAATAATACATAGAAATTTAATTAAAAATCTCGTTTTGTGGGAATTTTTAATTTAAAAAAAATCCCTAGAAAGACCTAATTAAATTTCGTAAGACTTGAGATATGACCTAATATGGTAATATACATAGACCCTAGACATTAGGACCTACTCAAGACCCAGTTATTAAACCACACTCTTGCTTTGGAGGTATATTGGGTGAAAAAACTTGACAAGTTATTTATCGCTAAAGGGCGAAAATAATTAGTCCTGTGAAAAATACACCCTAGAGTGGACTCACTTACTAACCAGGTACCAAATGGCCTAAGTCTGTTACATAAGTTCATCATGCTAGCATTCATTTATACAATTCCCTCGAAGGGGTACGAAATCTGAGAGAAGAAAGTATAGAGAGATGAGAGAAAAAAAGAAGCATAGGTGCCCTGCTGGATTTCTTAGCATTTGAAAATTTGTGAAGTGCGTCGTTCATTTGGCAATGGGGTCTTCATTCGCTGCCATGTGCATATGAGCAGGTAACATTTGGCTCCACATGGGGACATGTGCTCGATCTTCAGGAGAGCGTGTGAGAATCCAAAATCTGCAATAAATAAATATCTCACCACACAAACATTAGAAGCACATGCACCATAAAAGTCATTATTACTTCATTTGTAGAAATAAATGCTTGAAATGAAAAGCTTAAACTAATAAGAAAGAGTTAAAATGGGAGGAAGTTTAGAGACACTTTACAAAGGATGCCCCTTGGGCATCAAATATTTTCCTGTGAAGAATTGCTTAAGCATTTGCCCATTTGCAGGCAAATTGATTGGCTCTCCATCAAGTGTGCTGAGATGAAATGAATTCTGACCAACAATATCTCTAATAATGTAAGGCCCCAACCATAGATTGTCAAACTTCCCATGCATTCTTGGTGTTTCCCTTCTTTTATCCCAAAGAAACACCATATCACCTTTCTAAAATGATCTCTGTCTAGAAGATTTTTCAAAAGCCCTTTTAACCTTACCCTGATTCTTGCAGCTTTGATCAGATGTCTTTCTTCTGCTTTCATCTAACTCCACAATCTGATCAATTCTTCTTTGGACTGCATTTTGATATGAAGTAATGTTATATAAAAATAAATTATTCCTGTAACTATTAGTTTAATTAAGACAAAGGGCATGATCTTACTAAGAGGCACTTAGGGCTATATTTAAGCCAGGGCCTCACTCTGTAAACCATTTATTCAATCATTTATTAATAAAATATATATAATGGCTGTTTAATGCTGAGTTTATGTGTTCCATTTGGTATCGGGGCTAGTTCGGTTCTCTGGCAAGGCATTGCACAAAAGATTATTCCATTGCATACAATCACGACCCACTCCGCCACCTGGCCACGTCCCATCCACTGTCAATTCTGTCCGACCATTTGGTCGCTTCCCTGTCCCTCTCACCCACCAACCCTTCTGCCGCTGCCTTCGTTAACATCCGTTGTCTCCGTTCCATCCCAAAATCGTGTCGTTTCCGTTTTTTCTACTCATCATTCATCTGCCACGTGTCTGTGACATTCCGCTCTGTTCCTCACTGTATTGTCTATCCCCAAACTGTGTCAAAAAACCCCGACCACTCACTGTCTCGTTGTTTTCCGCCATTTCCCTGTCACTGTGACCGCTGCCATTGATTCCAAACTGCTACCCTCCATCGATTTGGGCTCCACGTTTGTACATAGTCTACACGTATATATTAATTAATATATAGTTTCATTATTATTAATTGTTATATGATGTAAAGTTATATAATAGTTAATATTTAACTAACTATATATATATATAATTAATAATATATAGTTATAAATAAGTGATATAAAAGAATAATATTGAAAAAAAATTAAATATAATATAAAAAAAATGAGGATCAAGTTAAGAAAAAGAGCTAAGTTGGATCAGGATACCCCAACTCATACACGATCGATGGTTGCACCAATGTCGATGGCCGATTTCAATAAAAAATTGATAGATCTTGAGGCTAAGGTGACCGGACATGGCGATAAAATCGAAGAGCTTCAAAACACAACAAAGAGAATAGAAAGTCAGCTTGAGGAGAATAAGAACGAAATTTAAAAGGAGCAGGCAAACCTTTCAGTTAAGGTGGATCAAGCAATGGTGATGTTGACCTGTATTTGTAACACTATGAAGATTCCACCCGATCAAATACCCAAGAATAATGAAGCTACTCAACATCTCAATTCTCCAGATTCGTCAAACTCGTTAGACTCACATGAGAAGCCCAAATCTCCCAAGACATCTCTTCCACACCTAATCAAGGAAATAATAACACGAATGTTGAAAATAGGTAGCTCTGGAATCCATACACCAATATGTTGTTTTCAAATCGATACCCCTTTTTTGCTCCTCCGATAGCGACATATCAACGAAGAGCAAAACTTGAGCTATCCAAATTTGACGGTAACGAAAAATGCAGCGTTGCTTGGTTCAATAAAGCAGAAGAATATTTCGAGATTTACGGTACTGATGACGAAAAAATCAGGCATGCTTCCATGAAAATGGAAGGGGAAGCATATAATTGGTATATGTGGTGGAAAAAGACGATACTTACTATAAGTTGGAGGAAATTCAAAAATGCATTATTTAAAAGGTTCCAAGGTGTCAAGGAAGAATAGTTCTTCTCAACACTCACTAGATTGCAACAAAAAGGAGATGTGGCTGAATACACTCAAGAATGGGAAACTTTGGCCACACGAGTACTTGGGTTATCAAAAACTCGTCTGATTCAGTCATACATCACGGGACTTAAACCCTATATTCAGGTTGAACTTGGGCTTCATGACATCACGTCTATAGAGGTAGCCAGACAAAAGGCAAAAGTTGTTGAAAAGAAGCACGAAAAAACATTGTGGTCGAAGGTTGAAAGAGTATATTCAAGACGAAGATTTTCCCAAGCCGCGAACACATATAACACAAAATATGTTCCACCACATCTTCGTAAATTAGGAAAAACTAATGTGGAAATGCAAAGAATGAAAGAGGGCAAGTGCAAATGTTGTGGCGAAAAATGGGACCCTAAACATAGGTGTGCTAAAGGAAAAGAGACCAAGAACCTGTATAAATGCGAAGCAACTAATGATTCAGGCAGTGATGAATCAGATGTATAAGAAATCAAAGATTCCCCAGAATTCTCTCTAGAGCTAGATGATGAGAGCATTCTGCAATTATCATTATCGGCTATGACATGTATATCACAACCCCAGACATTAAAATTAAAAGGACATATCAAGAAGAACAATGTAATGGTTTTGATCGATACTAGTAACACCCATAATTTTTTGGACTCAACCATGTCGAAGAGACTCAACATTTTCTCATTTTCCCATGCCCAACATGAAGGTTATGGTAGCCGACAGTAAGAAAATTGAAAAGGTAGGGAAATGCCATAAAGTCAAATTGTAGATTCAAGACTTTAATTTAGAATCTCCGTTCTACACTGTACCATTAGGAGGAGTGGATGTGGTCTGAGGTATCCAATGGTTACAAACCCTCGGTACTTACTCTGCCAACCATCAAAAGCAGTTTATAAAATTTAAATGGGAAGGGCAGAAATGCAAATTATATGGGTTCCAACCACCTGCGAACCAAATTGTATCATCATCCTAGATGATGAAAATGATTCGGAAGGGAGCACCTGCTTATGTGGTACAGTGTCATCAAATATAAATGTTAACTTCAAATATCATCAACAAAGAATCACCAGAAGTCCAAGAGCTGATTCAAAAGCACGAAAAGTATTCCAAGGCCTTCCGATGAAGATGCCACCTAAAAGAGAAATCGAGCATACAATAGAAGTCAAAGCAGGAACAAATCCCATCAACATCAAACCATATCGATATCCGCATCATCAAAAAACTGAAATTGAGAGATTAGTCCAAGATCTTTTAAAGTGTGGCATCATCTCAAAAAGTAAAAGTCCGTATGCTGCTCCAGTTGTATTTGTTCGAAAGAAAGATGAATCGTTCAGATTATGCGTCGATTATCGAGGACTAAACAAAATAACAATTAAAAACAAGTTTCCAATTCCTTTTATCGATGAAATGTTGGATGAACTACATGGCGCTAAATACTTCTCAAAATTGGACCTAAGGCCAGGATATTACCAAATCAGAATAAGATTGGAAGATGTAGCAAAAACTGCGTTCTAAACACATGAAGGTCATTATGAGTTTAAAGTAATGCCTTTCGGTTTAGCCAATGCACTGCAACTTTCCAAGCTACTATGAACGAGCTATTCCGTCCATATCTAAGGAAGTTTGTGTTAGTGTTCTTGGATGACATTTTAATTTATAGTAAAACTTGGAAGGAGCACCTACAACATTTGGAGAAAGTTCTTACTGTGTTGGAAGAGCATGAGTTCTATGCCAAGAAGTCCAAATGCACTTTTGGGAAGGAAGAAGTAGAATATCTCGGACATATAATATCCAAAGGAGTAAAAGTAGATCCTAAGAAGATCAAGGCTATAAGGGAATGGCCCAAACCAATTAATATCTCCAAGCTAAGAGGATTCTTAGCATTGATAGGGTATTTTCGAAGATTTATTAAAAACTATGCCCATATAACCGCACCCCTATCGAGCCTTCTAAAGAATAACTCATTTTGATGGAATGATGAAGCAGAAAAGTGTTTTGAAGACTTGAAGGAAGTTATGTCTAATGCCCCTGTATTGGCAACTCCAGACTTCTCAAAACCATTTGTAATTGAATGTGATGCTTCGGGTTTTGGCATAGGAGCAGTACTAATGTAGGACGGTTACTCAATCGCGTTTGAATGCAGAAAGCTCAAAAAGCACGAATGTCTCAAATCTACATACAACAAGTTAATGCTTGCTATTAGCACACATTAGCGAAATGGAGACAATATCTCTTGGGAAGTAAGTTCTTAATACAAACAGATCATAATAGTCTTTTGCATCTCCTCCAGCAAAAAATGCTATCTACAGAGCAACAAAAATGGATAGAAAAAATCGCTGCCTTTGCCATGGATATATTACATAAGGATGGGAAAGATAACCTAGTTGCTGATGCGTTGTCAAAGAAAGACGAAGAACCATCATTACTTGCAGTGTTAGTGGTTGTGCCTGAATGGCTTAATGAGATTCGAAGTGAATATGCAAAAGACCCAGAAACAAGTGCTATAATCAATAATCTTCCTCAGAATTCAAAATTTGAATGGAATGGATATATTACATAAGAAAGGGAAAGATAACGTAGTAGCTGATGCGTTGTCAAGGAAAGACGAAGAACCATCATTACTTGCAGTGTTAGTGGTTGTCCCTGAATGGCTTAATGAGATTCGAAGTGAATACGCAAAAGACCCAGAAACAAGTGCTATAATCAATAATCTTCTACAGAATTCAAAATTTGAATGGAAGAACGATATTCTATGGTACAAGGGAAGAATTTATTTGAATGCAGATTCCAAATCTAAAGCCAAGGTTCTCAAAGAGTCGCATGATTCACTGTCAGCCGGACATGTAGGATATTTCAAAACCTACTATAATGCACACCAGACATTCTTTTGGAAGGGAATGACTAAGGATATTCAAAAATATGTAGTCGAATGCGATAAATGCCAGAGGAATAAAAATTAAAATATTATGACACTCGGACTACTTCATCCCTTAAACATCCCAAAATAGAAATGGGAGGAAATATCAATGGACTTTATTGAAGGTTTACTTGTGTCTGATGGCAAGGATAAAATTCTTGTAGTAGTCGACAAAGTCACCAAGTATCCTCACTTTATTGCAATGAGGAAATCAGACTCAACAAAACAAATCGTTGAGATATTTTGCAAAAATGTTTACAAATTACATGGATCTCCCAAGGTCATTGTGAGTGATAGATATGCCAAATTTAAAGGTAATTTTTGGAAGGAATTTTTCAATCATATAGGAACCTACCTCTACATGATTTCTGTTACCACCCTCAAACAAATTGCCAAACAAAGGTTGTCAATAAATGTTTGGAAGCCTACCTACGTTACTATGCCACATACAAACAAAATAAGTGGGTTCAATGGTTACATGTCGCTGAATGGTGGTACAATTCTACTTACCACACACGTCAGCAAAAATGACTCCATTTCAAGCTTTGTACGGGTATGAACCTCCGAAATGGAAGGACTTTGCCATCGTCCAGACGAACCTACGTGCTGTTAAAAACCAGTTAGAAGAAACCCAAAAAGTCGTCAAAACTCTAAAAGAAAATCTAAATAATGGAAGAAACCGTATGAAGTAACAAGCTGACCGAAACAGAACAAAGGGAGAATTTGAAGTTGGAGAATGGGTATTTGCCAAAATTCAACCATATAAGCAACTACCCTTAAAACAAAAGGGAAAAAATAAATTGGCACCAAGGTTTTATGGACCGTACCAGATCAACAAAAAGATCAGCCAAGTAGCATACAGTTTAAGCCTCCTTGATAAAAGTCGTGTTCACAATGTTTTCCATGTATCTTGCCTTAAAAAAGCACTTGGTGAACATCAATTAGTGCAAACAACACTTCCGACTTTAGATGACAAAGGAAAGGTTATTCTAGAGCTAGAAGGTATCATCTCCATTAGGGAAAAGAAGTTGCGATCACGAGTAATCAAAGAATACCTGATCAAGTGGAAGGACTTACCAGAAGAAGAAGCTTCTTGGGAGACTGAAGTGTTTCGTCAACAACATTCGTCATTACGTATGCTTTGAGGACAAAGCATCTTTTTGGGAGGAAGGCAGTGTTATATAAAAATAAATTATTCCTGTAACTATTAGTTTAATTAAGGCAAAGGGCATGATCTTTTTGGGAGGAAGGCAATGTTATATAAAAATAAATTATTCCTGTAATTATTAGTTTAATTAAGGCAAAGGGCATGATCAAAGATCGTGCCCATTCACCAAGAGACTCTTAGGGCTGTATTTAAGCCAGGGCCTCTCACTCTGTAAACCATTCATTCAATCATTTATTAATAAAATATATATAATGGTTGTTTAATGTTGAGTTTATGTGTTCCAAGTAAAATTTTGAAGCAATTGGTAAACAAGGAGTTTTAAATGTATTGGTAAAGTAACATCAAGACCATATATCAGCTCAAAAGGAATTTTCCCTGTGGAACTCTTCTTTGTAATCTTGTCTGCCCACAATGCATACTTTATTTTACTATCCCATGCTTTCTTGTTATCTCCTACTACCTTTCCGATAATGATCATTAAGTTCTTGTTGCTAGATTCTGCAAGACCATTTCCTTGGACATAGTAATTTGAAGAATGGGATAAGATAATGCCATACTTAAAGCAAAAAGGTGAAAATTCTGCTGAACTAAAGGCTTTGGCATTATCAATTGTGGTTTTTGCAGGTACTCCAAACCTTGTTATAATTTTGTCTTCTAGGAAATCCATCACAACATTTTCAGTAGCACATTGTGTAGGAATGGCTTCCACCCACTTCGTGAAATAATCCATTGTAATCAATATCCAAGTGTAGACATTACTTGAATTTTCTTTAAATTGTCCAATAAAATCACGACCCCAGTGTTAGAAAAGAGCTTCTACCACCACTAGTTATAAAGTTAAGGAGGCCAATTTTTGTCTCCCAGTTAATAATTGACAAGGATGACAACCCCTGGCATATTTGTGAACATCTGCAAAGATAGTAGGCCAATAGTGACCAGCTCTAAGGATCTTGTGGGATGTTGTTTTTGTTGTATAATGTCACCCACATAATCCTGCATGGAATTTTGTTATAAGATTCTTGGCCTCTACTTCATCAACACATCTAAGGATGAGGTCGTCTGGATTCCTCCAACCCAATCCGTCTTCGATGATGCAATATTTAGAAGCCCTTAACCTTAATTTCCTCCTTTTATGACCAACTAGATAACCTGGGCAAGTAAGGTTTTGTAAATAAAAGATGATGTCCCCATACCAGTCCAATTGTTCTAACCTTTGAAGCTTTGTAGAAACTGTTGGTCCTGATGAAGCAATTTGGCGAACCAATCCCAAGTCTTTTTTGTTTCCCTCTGTGAGCATTTGAGCCAAGCCTTGACCTTTGATTAGCTTGATGGGTCTTATTTCTAAGTCATACTCTTGTATCTTTGTGACCCACCTAGCCCTAACACCTAAGCAATATGTCTGTGTCAAAATATCTTTTACTACTGAATGTGGGACAAAAGCTATAATCTTTCAGTACCCCACATATACCTTGAAATGCTTAAGTGATTTTACTAATGCATATGCTTGCTTTTCCATGATATGATATTGCCATCTTGAACTATGCAATGCGTTGCTCATAAATGCAATTCGCTGCTCTTGATCCTCAACATTTTTCTGAAGTAGGAGTTCTAGAATGGTTTCTTCATATGCAAAGGAAAACACGAGGAATTCTTTTGAGTAATCTAGACTAACTAGCACAGGAGCCTTTGTAATTGAACCCTTAATGTCTTTGAAGGCTTTCTTCCATTGGTCACCCCATTCAAATCTAGCATCTTTCTTTAGGAGAGCATGGATAGGCTTGACCATTTCTAGAAAATTAGGAATAAATCTTCTGATAAAGTTAATCTTGCCAAGGAAGCTTGGGGAGCCTTTATATTATGAGGGAGAGGAATCTTTTCTATAGCTTCTACTCTTTCCGGATCAATACTCATCCCATCCTTTGATATTATGTGACCCAACGATTTTCCTTCAGTTACTCCAAATATTGATTTTGTCGGGTTCGAGGAGATGCCATATTCACGACATCTATCAAAAATCTACCTAGGATGATTATGTGTGTTGACCCATCCTTTGAGAAAATTTTCAAATCATCTTGGTAGATTTCAATGATCTTGCCAATCAAACCTTTGAAGGCATAGTCCATAGCCCTTTGAAATGTTGCCCCAACATTTGACTATTTGAAAGACATTCTCAAATATTCAAAGGTCCCCCATGCCGTGGTGAATATTATGATGATCCTCCTTTTTAACCATGACTTGATTATATCCTGAAAACCCATTTAAAAGTGACATCATCCCAGATCCTGTGACCCTTTGAAGCAAAGTTGCCATATTTGGCAAGGGTAATTATCTTTTTTTCATGCCAAGTTTAAATTCTTGAAATCAACACATAGTTTGATGGATCCATTCTTCTTTTTGACAATCACCAAGTTTGAGCACCATGTAGAGTGTTTAGTTTGGGCTATATGATCCATCTTGCTAACATCTTCTGGGGCTCCTTTTGCACCAAAGGAGCTAGCTTAGGATTAATCTTTCTTAACTTCTGCCTAAAAGGCCTGGCACTTTCATCCTTTAGAGGTATGGTGTGTTGGGTCACATCTTCTTTATAAGCCTTTAGCTCATCATATGTAAAAGCCATCACATCTCTATACTCTTTTTGCAGATTCACCAACTGACTCCTCTCTTCTTCAGTTGTTCCGTTTCCAATCTTTACCATTTTTGGATCCTGAATTGTCCCAATATTTGCTTCAATATGAGCACCAAGTTCCATCCTATTTTCATTTCTCTTCTTTTGACCATCATGCCTATCAAAGAGTTGCTCTAGAGCAATGATTCCTATAGGGGTGGGGTTTATCCTGTCATTTTCAGATTCTACATAATCACACCCTTCCTCTTTGTAGCTAGCTAGAAAATTTGAAAACTCATTCATATTGTTTATGAACCTTATGATTTGTCTTTCATCACTAAAAAATTGCCAATGATCCAGATTATTAGGTACTAATGCTCTGAAATTAATCTCCATTTTCATTTGTTCTTTAATTAATTCTTCTTGAAGCGGCCACTGCTAAACAATTTGCTTCTTTATTTTCATCTCTAGGAATTGCTATCAAATCCAATGCATCGGAATACTCCATAGTGTCCCATATAGCATTCCTATATATTTTCAACCTTTCACTTTTGCAAGAAACTATGTTTTTAACCTGGAGGATAATCAAATCTGAATCTTCTTTAATGCGCAACTAGTTAATTACCATATCCTTTGCGAACTCTACACCCAATAAAAGCGCCCCATATTTGGCAAGGGTAATTATCTTTTTTTCATGCCAAGTTTAAATTCTTGAAATCAACACATAGTTTGATGGATCCATTCTTCTTTTTGACAATCACCAAGTTTTAGCACCATGTAGAGTGTTTAGTTTGGGCTATATGATCCATCTTGCTAACATCTTCTGGGGCTCCTTTTGCACCAAAGGAGCTAGCTTAGGATTAATCTGTCTTAACTTCTGCCTAAAAGGCCTGGCACTTTCATCCTTTAGAGGTATGGTGTGTTGGGTCACATCTTCTTTATAAGCCTTTAGCTCATCATATGTAAAAGCCATCACATCTCTATACTCTTTTTGCAGATTCACCAACTGACTCCTCTCTTCTTCAGTTGTTCCGTTTCCAATCTTTACCATTTTTGGATCCTGAATTGTCCCAATATTTGCTTCAATATGAGCACCAAGTTCCATCCTATTTTCATTTCTCTTCTTTTGACCATCATGCCTATCGAAGAGTTGCTCTAGAGCAATGATTCCTATAGGGGTGGGGTTTATCCTGTCATTTTCAGATTCTACATAATCACACCCTTCCTCTTTGTAGCTAGCTAGAAAATTTGAAAACTCATTCATATTGTTTATGAACCTTATGATTTGTCTTTCATCACTAAAAAATTGCCAATGATCCAGATTATTAGGTACTAATGCTCTGAAATTAATCTCCATTTTCATTTGTTCTTTAATTAATTCTTCTTGAAGCGGCCACTGCTAAACAATTTGCTTCTTTATTTTCATCTCTAGGAATTGCTATCAAATCCAATGCATCGGAATACTCCATAGTGTCCCATATAGCATTCCTATATATTTTCAACCTTTCACTTTTGCAAGAAACTATGTTTTTAACCTGGAGGATAATCAAATCTGAATCTTCTTTAATGCGCAACTAGTTAATTACCATATCCTTTGCGAACTCTACACCCAATAAAAGCGCCTCATATTCTGCTATGTTGTTAGATGCTTCAAACTCAAGCCTATAAGAAAAGTAGGACTTCTCTCTTGAAGGAGAAATGAATACCACCCCAACACCTTTACCAAACTTTAGAGCAAGCTCCATCAAAATGCATGTACCAAACCTTGTTAGCCTTGACTTCCCTATCTTCATCATTCATGGGTATCATGTGTTGAAGAAAGTGTAACTAGGCTCGGTCTTCATAATGACATGATCTTTGTATTTGATGTAATAAAAGAGAATAAATTATCTTTGTAATCTTGCTACATGGGTTTCATGAGCAAGAGGTGTCATTAGGTGAAAGACTTCTTCTTGATGTCTTTAGAATTTATTTCTATGTCAAAGAATCATGTCATGAGTCCATGTAAATGTGTACAAGTCTTCAACTAGTGTAGCAGCCCTCCAAGACCAAGATCAATGCCTCAAATCAGGCCCTCCGAAGTTTGCAAGCGAAGCAATAAGGTGATGATCACGTCGGCTACAAAGAAACGAATTAAAATGTATAAATACATGTCATGTCGGCTTGAAATAATGGACGCATCAGTTCATGAGTTAAGGTCAGCTTACAGATATGGATAACCACTATAAATACCTATGAAGGGTAGACAAAAATGACATGGAATTTTTTGGATGGTTCTGAGATTTCACATGGAAGAGGAGCTGCAGTCATGAGGATGCAGTCTAGACATGGAGCGGTAGCCAAAGCTTGAAGCCGCAGTCAAGATACGAGGGTATCCACAATGAAGGAGCAACAGAGCTTGTCTAAGGGCATCAGCAGTTGAGGTAACAATCTCGCATTCCTCTCTCTCTAAACTTGCATGAAGGAGCAAGTCCAAATCTAGGGCTTGACTACACCTCGATTGGGTATTAGGTGTAGTCACAGTCAACACCTCAGATAATTGGAGCAGTATAGACACAACAATGACATGAGGTTTGGACAATGTCGGCATTATAGTGTTGGGCAAATTTCGCATGAATACGAGCAGTCTTGACATCATACTCTTGTAACTACAGCACTTCGGATGGAGATGGAACAGTAAGACAATCATGCCATAAATATGATCTCAGTATTATGACGAAGGATATTTAGACCTGTTATCTAATAGTCTCGGCATATGTTTTTGTGTCTTGATGCTATATATAACCACATCAGATCTCAATGTAATAATAAACTCTGTCACTATCTCAGTGAAAGCAGAGATATGGTCCTAATCTCACGTTAGATATCTCAGTATAATGAGAAGGAGCAGATTCACAGTACCCTAGTCTTGACATAATGAAAAAGTAGCAATGCCAAGGTCTTGGTGTCTCGCCATGATGATGGAAGGATTTGATGATAGTACAAGTTATCTCAATCTATATTAATGCATAGTCATGATGTTATTCCAGGTATAATCTTGTTCTTGTAAATCACAATCTCAATGAAGGCTACAACAGTATTAATGGAGCAATCATGGTGCAGCAGTGACCTAGCAAGATGATGATCTCAACAATGTTTAACGAAGAAAATTGATGGCTTGGTCTTAGAGAGGCAGATTGTGTCAAGGGTCATGGTCTTGGTATTCGTCAATGGAATCTCTATAAGAAGAATTTATGCATGGGTTTTCTTCTCCAAGAGGGAGAGGTTTTGGCCCTGGCAGAAAGCCAATTACTTGTGTTCTTGTCTTTTTTGTTTTGATAGCAGTTTGAGGAAGTTAACATACACATACTAATAATGAAGTAAACATCAAGTTAAGATAAATTGTTTAAATACTTCACAAATTGTTATCATGCAATGAAGAATCAATGTAGTTATGAATGCCCAAGATTCTTCAACATGGTATCAGAGGGATAGGTTCAACAGTCAAAGGAAGGGCAGAAAAGGGACATTCAAGAATCAAGTATCTACAAGATATCAAAATTGCTGAAGATCTACATGGAAGAATCAAGGCGTAGATCAGAAACCAGTCTACATCAGAAAGGGCTTCAGATGTCAACAGTCTTCAGATCTCAGGATATGTAACAACAGTTCTAACAAATCCATCCTCAACTCAGTTTGGATCCTTCTTTATAAAGATCAAGGTCCAATAAGCAGTTCACAACTTCAGTCATCTTCAGCAAGGGTTTTGAAGGTCTGAAGTCAAAGTCTGATCTATAACAACAACCTTGGTGTCTCTCACACTCCACACCATGGCATGATCTCTACATTATAGTGATGGATCTCTTCAAAGAACAACTCGGATTCCCATTCAAAGAAGCAGATCATCTACAACATGATTGGCATGGACAGGACTCAAATCAGATGTTACACTATCCTATCACATCATGGCAAGCAACCTCTAGTTGATACTGCAAGGACCAGATGTTCAAGTCAATCACTCTTGAAGGACTTGAAAATAAGCTTCAGCAAGGATCCTATTAAGTATCAATGCATCTACCTCAACATCAACCAACATGATCAAGGTGAAGATCTTGTCTTCACATATCAAGTAAGTATCTTTTATTAATCAAGTTTTGGTTTATTGACTTCATCAGTGCAAGAAGATCTATGGATTAGATAAGTCATCAAAAGGTTCTTGCAGTAGGATTGGCAGAATCCTTATAGAGAGATGAAGTCAGTAAATTTCGTTCTCCTTTGAAGTCATGACGGTCCTATAAATTAAGAAAGGAGACATAAGAAGGTTGCATAAGGATATACTTTCTGAAATACAGTAAAGAAGAATGAAGAAAAATCTTCATGAGATCTTAGTTACGAGATCTGGGAAAAATGGTGAGAAAATAATCATCATTGATATTGATATTGATAAGCAAGGTAATAAATGTCCATGAACAAGAAGGTTAGCTCAATCAACAGTCTATGGTCTCTATGTCAGATAGAGAAAGGCAAAATGATGAGTCACATATAATGCAAATAAGTAAAGGGAAGGTTGATAAGACAAAACAGTACTATGGAGGAAGAACTCATATCGCTAGAAGGATGGAGGAAGCTGAAGAAAGGATCAGGGAAAGAGGGAGTAATAGATCTCCATTATGAATGAGATAGTATCCCTCTCAAAAGGATCCTATTGTGAGTTCTCGCAAATATGATCATAGTAAAATGGATTATGGCATCATGGAGGTGTTGACCACTATGTGACAACTACCCGTAGCAGTACACCCCCTTTTTCTTCGCAAAAGGGAAAGCGCTTGATCGATGTGTTCGTGCCATTCGACAGTCATCATCGACCTGATCACGTTATGTTGTAAACCCAGTCTGCATGTGTGAATTGTAAATAATCTTAGCAGATATGAGTCATGTATGTAAATTGCCTAGGTGGATCTAATTTTCTAGTGATAATCTACGTTCCGGAAGGTTTTTTGTCTCACCGATCCATGATCGGCAGAGTTTTCCTTTAGCCTAACCCCAAAGCCGGAATGAATTTTGTCATTAGAATCTTAGGTGAATCCTAGTATGTTGATCTGCTAGATTATAGTTGTGTCGCAAAACTGGGTGGTC
Source organism: Pinus taeda (assembly GCA_000404065.3). Classification (NCBI taxonomy): domain Eukaryota; kingdom Viridiplantae; phylum Streptophyta; class Pinopsida; order Pinales; family Pinaceae; genus Pinus; species Pinus taeda. The sequence continues at coordinate 103,316 of APFE031374911.1, forward strand.
TATGAGGGTCTATGACAAGGGGGTTTTCCCCCTTGGGATGTAAAATTGTAAAAGTCATGATGTAAGTATCTTGAGGGTTAGGAAATGTTTTAATCCCCTCATGAGTCCTAAGTCCTAGGTCCTAGGGAATTTTTTCTAAAGGCTAAGTTCGAGGATCCATTTAAAAATAAATTAAAAAAATTAAAAAAATAACTGAAAATTAAAAAGTAAAAAAAATAATAAAAATAATTAAAATTTATAAATAAAATCAAATAAATAAATAAATAAATTAATAATAAAATAAAGTAAAAACTTAGAAATAATAAAATAATAATATTTTGAGTAAATAAATGCAGAATTTTCAATTTTTAATGCATTAAAAAATTCGACGGATGAGATTAAGAGGATGTTCTTGATCCTCATCGACGGTCGAGATTAGTTTGACATGGATCACTCGAACTAGCCGTTGGGATTTTCTCCTTTAAATAGGGTGCTAGGGTTCATTTGAGATCAGATTTGATCTGAGAGTCTGGTGCTAAAGAAAGCTCTCTTGTAGTCATTTTTGTGCAATAAAGAAGACTTTGGGGTTAAAAATCTTGCTGGTGTTACTCTTCTGAAAATGCTGTAAGATTGTTCTATTTTTTCTGCATAATTTTATTTTCAGCCATTGATGATAGCTTAATGAAGATTGATCTAGGCACAGGTATCTTGTCTGATTTTTGGGGTTTGAATGATAGTTTAGATTTCTGAAATATAGTGGCAGGTATCTCCATTTGATCGGGGTTTCACTATTGTTTTCTCTCTCTATGTTAATGGCTGATTTTAAGCTGTGCAGGAAATCCTTTTTTTTCAGATTACCGGGCGTTAGGGGAAGTTCTCGGCTGAACCAGCCAACTCCCGGATTCCGTTTTTTGAGAGAGCCCAGCCAGTTCTTGATCTCGGGCTTATCATTTGAAATTTTTATGAATGCATGCAGGGTTTTTCTTAAGCATCTTACATTAAATTAAATTCTGAAAATATTTATGCGGCATGACGAGAAATCTGGCTGTTTTAGAGCTTGCAGCTTGTGAATATTGTAATTATTTAGTTAGGGTTTTCAGTTTCTTTTCTTGCACATATTATTTTTGGGTTTTCTGTTCTTTATCATTGCAGGTAGCAGGTCTAAGAAGAATTTTTTTTTGTGTGTGAAGCCAGATCTGGCCCCAAAAAATAGCTTTTGCAGAATTGTTTTTAGGTTTATTTTTCCTTGGGTTTTGTATCTCACGCAACAGTCTCATTTCCTCAACGTTGCTGCTATTTCTCCCGCTGTCCATTATCCACCTGCAAGCGACAACTTTATCATTCCAAGCGGTTTCTCATCCCTATCCTCACAAATTCCCTGCATCCCCTCTCGCAGCTCTTCTCAGAACTTCGCAGTTGTCATCCCGCAACCATTTTTTTCAATTGCGTGGCTGCTAATTTTTCCTACCTTTCTGTTATCTCTTCCACGCTTATCCGCAGTCCCTCACATGCTCGCTGATATCCTTCCTCACGCTGCCATTGCCTACGCTGCCTGCATCCTCATTCTAATACCTGCAAAAACACACTGAAATGACGGAGTCAGCATTCCACTGCGTCCTCAAGCATCTACCTACGCACCTGTATTCACCATCTCCGTTTGCCTTTCGATTTTATTTTTTTCTTACGCTGCAACCTTCCTAAACCATTGCGCTGCTGCATCCTCATCCGCTGTAGTCTTCTTCCTGTCCTTGTCCTGCAACCTATAGTCACCCATCGATACTGCGTCCTCTGCGTGTGGTTCTGAGCTGCCACACCCTGCGTACTCCCCTTGCCTGCAAGCAGAATCCTCGGCGGCTCTTTTCTGCCATCAAGTTTCATTCCACCTGCAGCTGCACATTTGAAACACGATTTCATCTTTTGCACATTAAGGTTTAGCGTAGGTATTTTTATGATGCGTATGGTAAGATTTCATTCTTTTTTTTTTATTTTGTTCAATTTGGAATTTTGTTTAAGTTTCGTTTAATTTTAGGGTAATGTGTGCATATGTATGTCTTGCTAATTCTTTTTTTTTTTTTTTAATTTAGAACTTCATACAAAAAAAAGAAAAAATTTAGGATTTGGTTTATAATTAGATTATTTTTAGTTTTAAATTTTAAAGTTAATTAGATTTTATTTTATTTTTAGTTTAGAATTTAAATTAGTTTTGTTTTATTTTTAAGCTTCAGTTTCATTTTAATTTAGATTTTATTTTTTTCTTTTTTTAGGCTTTGTTTCATTTTGAAGTTTAAAAATTAAAATTCAAAAAAAATTATAAAGCTTTTTAAAAAATCCAAAAAAAAAAAAATATAAAAGATATAAAAATATTCTTATAGTTTAGGTTTTGAATTATTTCAGTTTAGATTTTATTTTGTTAGAAGCGAATAAATAAAAAAAAAAATTGACTAAAAATTTCCTTTTTGGTTCATTTGTTGGATTTAGAGTTTCATTTTCGTTTAAAAAAACATAAAAATATTTTGGAAATATTTTACCAGATTCAGTCTTGGCTCAGGGATTTATCACGTTTTATCTTTTCTGCTGAGGCTAAAATTTCGATATGGAACTAATGTTTATCATTTTTATGTGATTTAGCATTCTTGAATGATCATTTTGAAGATTAGCTACATAAATGAGATATTTGATTAGCGTTTAAAATTGGATGGTTTTGTATCGAATTTTATCTTTCGAAATTTTAAATTTGCCAGAGTATCTTCAAACCATTAAGCATTTATTGATTATCTCGTATCTGGTAAAAGTTAAGCTTTGATGATAAATGATTGCTCTACATGGTTTATATTTCTGCAGCATCTAATAATTAATCGTTTAAACGTTAACTCCACAAGGCACTGGTCCATTAACTTCATAAAATCAATTAAGTGCTTGTTTCCTCTCGTGTCTCCCAACCTAACTGGTCCCCAGTTGGTCATCCATTATCCCATAGGGTCTACCCCCCTTAGCCGCGAGAGACAGGCTTAAACGGAGAGATCGGGGATCAGGGTGACAGCCCTTGGTCTGAGCGTTGTCGTGACAATCTGTGCGACAACAGGAGGCAAGAGCTTGTATGGAATCATGAAAAACGAATGAAAGAAGTCATTCAAGACAAAGGAAACATTTTCCATATGGGGATATACTAGATCCTGAAAGATCTCTAATAGGGATCTCAGCGGAGGATCTCCTAGCTCGAAAAGGCAACAAATGTCTCGTCAGGACTTCCAACTTTTGGAACCCTTGATGAGGTTATATGAAGTAGACCAAAAGATTGAGGATCTGTTCAATCAACAAAGTTGCTGAAAGATATTTGAAGGAAAAATGAGGTATGTATGATTATATTTGTATTTACATTAGATATTGTGATGTAAAATGTGATTATATGGTTGTAGGTAAAATGGATCAAGCATGATCAAAAGGGAATAGATCTCCTCATCTGAAAGGATGCAGAAAGACATAAGTCAGACTAGATGGAATCATGAAAAACATGGCTCTTGGGAATCTCGTTGTATATTGAAGGAATGAAAGAAGTCATTCAAGACAAAGGAAACATTTTCCAGATGGGGATATACTAGATCCTGAAAGATCTCTAATAGGGATCTTAGCGGAGGATCTCCTAGTTTGAAAATGCAGCAAATATCTCGTCAGGACTTCCAACTTTTGGAACTCATGAAATGATGGTATATGAAGCAAACCAAGAGATTGAGGATCTGTTCAATCAAGAAAGTTGTTGAAAGGTACCTGAAGGAAAAATGAGGTATGTATGATTATATTTGTATTTACATTTGATGTTGTGATGTCATGTTATATGGTTGCAGGTAAAATGGATCGACCATCACATAGATACAATCCTTGCCCTGCACTGCAGGCAACCTTGTGATGAAATCCATCGAAATACTCTCCCACTTCCTCTTAGGAATAAGGAGGGTCTACAATAATCTAGCAGGGTGTGTCTTCTCACCCTTGTTCCTCTAGCATGTGTCACACTCCCGAATGTGCCTCAAAATGTTATCCTTGAGGCCTTTCCATTAAAAGAGCTCTCTGATAGCCCGACATGTCTCAGTGAACCCCTGGTGTCCTGCCAATGGAGAGTCACGGGCAACCTGCATAATCTTCTCCCTCAGTTGGGAGTCTAGCACCAAGTAATTCTGCTTCTTGTAGTAGATCACCTCGCTCATCACCCTGTACTGGTCATCCTGTACCCCATCATCAAGGATCTTGCATGCATGGCAATCCTTAGAATACTCAACTAGCAACTATGCCCTCCAATCCAGGGTATTGCTCATGAGTGAAATAGTAGTCGACCTCCTAGACATTGCATTTGCCACCACATTCTACCAGCCCTTGATATACTCTATGTCAAAGTTGTATGCCTGAATCTTGCTCACCATTTTCGTTGCCTCTCCTGCAACTGCTTCTGCTTTAGGAAGAATCTAAGGTTGTGGTGGTCTTTCTTCACCCTGAACCTGTTGCACACCAGGTTTTGTCGAAACTTGGCCAACGCATGCCCGATGGCCAACATCTCTTTATCATAAATGGGATACACCCACTCATGGGGAAGAAACTTCCGACTCTTAAAAGCAATTGAATGTCTCCCCTGTATCAAAACCGCCCTTATGCCTTCCCCGGAGGCATCACACTCTAATACAAAGGGCTACGAGAATTCTAGGAGTGCCAACACTGGGTAGCTGCTCATCACTTGCTTGGGGTGCTTAAAAGCAGCCTATGCCTCCTCGGTCCACCCAAATGTCCCCTTCTTGATCAAATTAGTCAAGGGAGTGATCAACTGTGAGAATCCCCACACAAAATTCTGATAGTAGGTGCAAATACCTAGGAATCCCCTCAACGTCGTCACATTCTTGAGTGTAGGTCAATCTAGGATGACCTTGATCTTCTCCCGGTGAACTCGCACCCCATCCTCTCATATAATGTGGCCAAGATAAAGCATCTTTGTAAGTCCAAACTCACATTTGGATATCTTAACGTATAGCTGCTACTCCTCGAGGATGCACAACACCCCCTCCAAGTGTTGGAGGTGCTCCTCCCAAGTCCTACTATAGATCAAAAAATCGTCAAAGAAGGCCAAAACATGGCTCTGCAATTGTCTGCGGAATACATGGTCCATACGAGATTTGAAAGTGGCGGGTACATTGGTTAGTCCGAAGGGCATCACCAAAAACTCAAAGTGGCTATAATGACACCTGAAGGTCGTCTTCGGGATGTCCTGCTCCCTCACCTGAATCTGATGATACGTTGATTGCACATCTGTCTTAGATAAGTACTTAGCTCTAAGTTCGTCCATTAGCTTATGTATGCGTGGTATTGGTGATTGGTTCTTCAGGGTCTTCTTGTCCACGGCCTTATAGTCTGTGCACATACAAAAGGTCCTGTCCTTCTTCTTCACCAGTACCACTAATGAGGTGAAGGGACTAGAGCTAGGCCGGATGTGTCCCAGAGCGAGCAAAACCTGTATCGCTCTATTGATCTCATCTCGATAAGCCTTGGGATGTTGGTATGGGGTGGTGATCACTATGTGTACACCCTCCTCTAACTCAATGGTGTCCTCAAAGCCCCTATTGGGTGCTCGCCCGGGTGGAATGTCCCTGAACACTACTGGGTACCTGTATAGAATGGCCTAAATGCCCGGGTGTTGTGGTTTGGGCCCTTCCCCTACATCTGATATCCTGAGCTCCACTTCCTACTCTATATCCCCATGTCTCAAGTCTGTCTCAATCCTATCCGATGTCATTGTCTATGGGGGATATGAGTGCATGCCTCTCAACAAAACCGTCTTCCCATCAGGCCTTGTGAACTCCATCGCCAACTTTTTCCAGTCTGTGGTAACACACCCAAGAGAGTATAGCCAGTGAACACCAAGCACCACATTGGTGTTTGGAACGTCAACCACGAAGAAATGATCTGTCATTGAATAGTTCCCCATCACCGCTGTCATCCCAAGAACATACCTAGTACACTGCGGTACAACCTCCCAACACCAAGACTTAAAAGCCCTCAAAGAATGAGGCAGAAACAACTCCCAGTTTTTGTCTGAGATATTCAAATGCTTCTTTGGGAAGACTTTTAGTAAATATATCAGCAACTTGTTGTTTGGAGGGAACATACTCCAATTTATCCTTTTGTTCAAGCACTTGTTCTCGTAGAAAGTGGTACTTAATGGGTATGTGCTTGGTCTTGGAGTGCATAACCAGTCTCCTCTCCACCATATGGGCATCTATGAAATTGTGGGTTGCCCCACTATCTACTAGCAATGATACATGCTGTCCCTGGACCGTGCCCCTGATCCTCAGAGTAAGGTACTTCGACACTCCCCGAAGTGAAGCGATAATCCTCGCTGCAGGCAAGAAAGGAGCTCCTCCTGGTGGGGGTGGTAGGCCTCCTCCTCCTCCTCCTGTCACCTATGGCTCATCATCACCAACACTTATCTCCTGCTCTGCATCACCCTCCAACTCACTATAAAAAAATAACTCTATGTAGTGTGCCTTCCCCTTGGTACTCTCGTGCCTCTGTGCCCATAGCTCTTGGCAAGTGAAGCACAACATCCTCCTACAGAGGTCTCTTCGGGTCTTGTCTCCCAACTGCCCACACCCCTGAATATCGTGTTGTGGTGGAGGCCTAGTCTCACAGCCCCTTTGTGGTAAAGGAGCTCGCGGTGGAACTGGTGCCCTAGCCTTGGGAATTGCGTCCCGCAAATCCCTGGCGCAAGATACTGCCTCCTGTAAAGTGGTGGGCCTGCGGGACCTCAATAGCCCATGCAAAGGCTCAATCAAGCCCTCCGCAAAAGTATAAACCCTCCTGGTATCAAACAAGTCCGACACCATCATTGATACCCTCAAAATCTCCGATATGTAGTGCTCGGGGTTGCCTGCCTGCCTGAGTTGTGTCATCTCTCTGAAATGTCCTTATGGATCCCTCCTGTCAAAATGCTCCACAACCCTTCGTGTGAATGCCTCATAGGAAGTCATGAATTCCTCATAGGAAGTCACACTGGTATGCCCTAGCATGGTCAACCCATTGAACCACCAATCATGTGCCGGCCCCCCCAAGTGCAAGGTAACCATTTTGATGGCTTCGACCTCAGTCCTCCGGTTAAGTTGAAAGTACGTGTCCAAGTTCTCCACCCATGCCCTAGCTGTGCACTTAGATGACTCATCGAATGTGGGAAGATACATCGTACCAGTGGTACGGTGCAACTCTGAATTCTGCATGCCTGAGCCCCCTATGCCCTTGCCCTTTGTCATTCTGGTTGAGCCAGCAAAAGTCTCGGAAGGACATTGCAACTTGAAAGTCCTCCTTCATAAACTGCCACTCCCGAAAAGTACTCTCCCATAGGCATATCATCCTGTCTAGCTTGCTCACTTGCTCCTGGGGGCAAAAACGTGGGCAATGCAGTCCTGGTTGGCCCATTGAAAGCGTGTGGGCAAGTCGCGGGGGAATGATGGTCATATTGGTGGGAAGCCCTTGAAGTCTCCCCAAACAAGAAATCTCTGTGAATACCCTTGTCTCAATTCTGCTACTTAGTCTCTTCCAACATTTCTTTCTATCCCCTGGCCAAGCCATTTAGGGCCCTCAAGAGGCTATTGAATGCTACCCCCTCTTTTCTCTTGGGTTCCACCATGTCTATTTCCTCTACCTCCTGTTCTGGGGTCTCAGTATCACGTGTAATCTCCAACTCCCTCTCCCGGCTCCTGTATCTATGCCTTCTGTAAGTAATGTTCTGCTTCTCCTCTATGGTCATAGAAGTGTCCCCATGATTGAACCAAGACTAGAGCTCTAATACCATTGTAGTATTCCTACTAGGAAATAATAGTGATAACTAAAGCAAAATTCCACATGCAACACAAAAAGACACCCACAAATTCAGCCAAAAACTGTGCCAAATTGAGCCATTTTATTATATAAGAGGAAGGTACAAAATCTGTTTGGAATGTGGGCACTTGGGCTTGCTAAAGCAAGCTTGGCAAACTGTGGGTGAAAAATTGTGTTGCGCAGATGCTTGGAAGCACTTCCTCTTCAAACTTTGTGTTGGCTCAGGAAATCTACAACGACTCGTTGGAAAGAGACTATTGTCTGGCCTCGATAGAGTGCTAAGAAAATTATGAGAAATTAGTCTCTACTTCTCCTCAAGAAACCCACAAAGACCCAAAAAGGGTTGGGCCTAGTTCCAAGCTCTGAAATTACTCCCACTTATAGCGTGCTCCTCAACTAGCTGGGTAATTCGAACCATCAGGAAACACTATTGCACAAGACCTCCAAAATGTTGAGTAATTTCACCCACTATTCTCCTTATGTCCCCAATCAAACTCAGCCCTAAAATCCTGGATCAAGCCCCCTCAGTGAGTGGCCTCCACAAATGACTGCGCCAGTCCCGTCACTTCTGTGCAAATCCAAGAGAAGTAAATTCGGCTTGTAGTATAGCCCCTTCAACCTTCGATCAATCCTCTTCAAAAATGCTGCTAGACCCTGAGGAAATATGCTCCTAAATTCTCAAAAATAGTTTTGTTCTGTGGCTCACTCCCCTCAAGAGTGCCTGGTTCCTTCTTGCACCTAATTTTCTCCAGGATAGCATGAATTCACCTGTAGAAAGCTCTCCGGAACAACTCCACAGTGCAACAATGGCTCCCCTAGGGTGGTACTCGAAGTCCACCAAAGGAGTTGATATTTCCAAGGTGAAATCTCGTGTGTTGAACAACACTTGTAGACTTGGTTCAACAACTCAAGCATACTAGGTGAGTTTGTTTTTCAAAGGTTCAAAAGCCCCCAAATAAAGTCTTATTGTCCTATTTATCCTTGAGCGCCCCCTTAACCAAGTGGGCCCCATACATCGACCCCTTTTCCCTCTCTCTTCCCACAAGTACACCTTTCTCCAAGGGGTGCATATTCCTCTTGGGTGGCCCCCACTTACCACTAGAAGATCGATTTTCGTTCCTTTCTCCTCTGTTGGAGCCACATCAAATCAAATTGCCAAGTGGGGTCCTCCTAACCCACTCTTCCTAAGTTAATGATGGCGAAATTGCAAAATTGACAAAACTGGTAATTACTTAGCATAATTGCTAAGTAGGGACATCACATTAAACCAAGAACGTATAAAATATTATTAATGGACACATTACCTCCGGATTCCAATTGGAAAGATGACGTACCAACGCCCTTGATTTCATATTTTCCATTGTCTCCAAGCTTGACCTTTTGAGAGAACTTCTTTTCAAGTAATTCAGATAGATAATCACGATTTTCTAGTCATATGCCTAGAGGCACCACTTTCCACAAGCCAAATTTCATCATGATTTTCAATAGAATCTATAAGAGGACAAATAAATGAGTGTTCAGATTCAGAATCACTTCTTCTATGCCTCCTTTTTGAATATGGCTCATCTAGATCAGCATCAGATGAATGATGTCTTCTACTTCTTTTACAATCATCATCCCTTTCATAGTCATCTCTTCGATTCCTTCGAGGACATTGAGTTTGATGATGACCATAAGCTTGACAACGAAAGCATTGAATATTGGACATATCTCTTTTATCTCTTCTATCTCTTATATCGGGAGAATGAGGAGGAGGTCTTCTATGAGAGGTAGAATCCTTTCTTGAAGCAAATTTAGGACCTCGTCTGTTACCAACGCTTCTTTGGAATTTGCCAAAATTTGGTTTCTTCTTCTTGTTTCCCTTTGCATGAGCTGCAAATATTTCTATACTTGGAGCTTCGATTTCTCCTCTAGAATAGAGTCTTGACTCCTCTTGCGTGCATGCAACCCATAACTTGTCAAAGTTTGGAGCATTCTCTCTTGCACTAATTCTTGATGCAAATGGGTGTCATGTGATGGCTAATTAGCCCTAGTGGGGCCGATTTGATGACCTTTCAAGGAGCCGACTTGAAGTGACCAATAATGAAAAATGTTGACCTAAGCTCTAATATATTTCAATAGATGGAAGAATTGGAAGATTGTAGTAAAGCACGAAGATGTTTTTGATTCTTAATAGATGTACATGAAGCAGAGATCAGTTTGAAGTATGCATCAAAGAAGTCGATTAGATGGCAGCATGAAATCAAGACTTAATAGGAGAAAATAAATTCACTTACCTTCGCTAGAAAGAGGGAGATGTAAGATCTTGGATGGATACAATATTACTTGAAGCTGATTGGTTCCTTGATATATATTCGCTTCAGGAACACACTGTTTGGGTTGATGTTGATAGAGATACTACTGATGGTTGGGAGCTGATATGATTTCTTGCAAGAGTGTGAAGCATAATTTTGTTGCAATGTGAAGGAAGAAGGTGTGAAGGCTTGTACAATCAACTGTGAAGAAGTTTGGTTCCATAAGGTTTTTGATGAACTACTTGATGACATGTTGGATTCGATTATGATAATGATCAAGTTGCATGGAGATTGTCAGAGAACCAGGAAGGTCAAAGCACTTTATTATTCGAGAGTATGATGCAAATGGGAGTCATGAATCTACAACAAATCTGCACGAAAGAACAAGTAGGTGATGTAAGGGAAGTATGAGTACTTTCGACATAAGCTTGGGCTTGTAGTTATCCCCTCCTTAGTTAAGAGTGAGTGAGGATCTCCTCCTTGGTTGAGAGGGAGTGAGGGTGGACACCGTGTTCTCCATGTGTCGCGTACTATGGCCACCACTAATAACTGTAAGCCTAGTGCATGAACAATGGTAGGGAGAATGGTGGATTGGATAAGCATTAGGGATGTACATTCTTGATTCATGTATTGTGGTTGACTAGGCTTAAAATCCTAAGTTGGATACATGGACTTGGTCAAGAATTGTTTGAAGGACGTATTTTTCGTTGGGATTAGGAAATGGTCCTGTGAGGTCATATCTTTAGAACACATGGCTGAGGTATTGTAATATCCTCAATTTTGTGAGCATGGGAATCACTAAGAATTTTGCCTAATTTTGGTAATATTTGTTAAAAAGGGGAAAATATTATTTTATTGGAGGAAGGCAAAAAATATTATTTTATTGGAGAAAGGTGACAAATAATATTTTGTTGGAGAAAGGAGGGAAATAATATTTTATTGGAGAGTGGTGGCAAAATACTATTTTATTAAAATGGCGACAAAAAGCATCCAAGTGGAAAATGGCCTCCACGAATAAAGTAATAGGAAGAAGGTGAATCTAGAAGCTAGAGGGAGGCTTAATGAAGAATTATAAAAGGAGGGTGGCCTCATTTGCAAATCATTCTATTCCTATCTATCTCATTGAAATTAAAAAGAAACTCAAGCGAGTTTCAAACTTAAGGGGTTTCAAGCGGAACTATAAGCTGATTTCAGTGGACTTTGAGTGGCACCGTAGTTAGCTTTTGGGGAAGATCACTTGAAGCCTTCCATTTGTGTTTATTGCAGGGTTACATAACTTTCCAAATCAAGAGGCCGAACAAACTTGTTGAGGCCGGGTTATTTTGCTACACCAATTAGAGGCCGAGTTATTCAGATTAAAGTAGGAGACTGAGTTGCAGTCTAGTCTTATTTGTGCCATGAGCTGATATATTTTTACTCAGAAATTGGAAGCTGATTTAAAGAAGGATTTTTCAGTGGCCATATTACCTTTTTATGAAGTTCGAGTTCTGCTTCTACCCAAGGTTGTGTTGGTTCTTGAGCAAGCTATTCAAGGTTTTGTGTTATATTAACAACTGAGTTTAGTGTGAAAGGTAGAGATATATCAAACTTCCTATTGGGTGAGTTGCTGATATATTTTATGGGTGGAAATCAACTTCATTCTCCGTTGTAGTAACTTAAATTTGGGGCTGCACTATCTATTGGTGGTCTTTGTTATGATGTCAATACTCCAACAAACTCTGGTCTGTATGCAAGTTACCATAGAGCCATTATAGAGGCTGCAGTAGTTTGAGCCACAAGGAGGAATTGTGCAAGCTTGGGAGAACTTGTGCTAGCCATGAACAACAAACAATAGATGCTAACCTTTGAAGACGACCATTCGAGCCTACAATACGAACTATGCCATGATGCCATTGAGTGATAGAGCCACGAAGTCGCTGGACATTGATTGATGCCTCTGAGTATATAACCATACCAAACATTGTGTATTCAAAAGAGTGTTGCCTTTTTGTGCGATCCCTTAGTGTAATGTGATGCCTAGAACATATAATGCGATGCCCAGATGTATGATGTCCAGGATATATGACGCGATGCCCAAACATATAATGCGATGTCCAGATCTATGATGTCCAGGATATATGATGCGATGCCCAAACATATAATGTGATTCCTAGATGTAAGGATGCACATCACCCAGAGTAAGATGCACGAATGTTATTCATCACAGGAGCCAAAAAACAGACCACAGAGAAACATAGCGAACCATAGAAAGAACGTGAATTTCTTGTCCTCAACGAATGATATTTGATGCCAATTTATAGTAGATGATGCGTGCAAAGGGGCACGATTGTTATGAGAGTCAATTTGAAGAATTTGAGGTGACACGATGTAAACAAATTCAAATTTATGATTTCGCTCCAATAATTTTGAGGCTAACTTGATGTAAATAGCATTTCATTTATGCAAGGTAATTTTCTTTTTCCGATATTGGAAATTTTCATTAATTGAAATGATAATTATTTGCAAGTGTGAGGAGGCCAAGGGAATTTGTCCCTAGCTGCCAATTTCAACACCCTCTTAGCTAGGGAGGAATTTTGCTTGTAACCATCAATAAGGGCTCAAATGATGACATAGTCTCTCCCATGTCTCTCCGGATGAGACAAAACCCCATTATTAATTTCCTCAAATGTCAATTAATTAATTTTTTTCGCAAAAATAAATTAAAATCCTAAGCCAGAAATTTAATTAATCGGAGTCAAAATTAAATGTCTAGAGAAATTAAATTCTCCAAGTGGAAAAACTCGTGGGTCTCAAAGGAATTGATTTTTGGAGGTCCTCCACCAACGGAATATTGGAAATTTAAAAAAAATTGGACCCTTGGACCTTGGTGGTTAAGTCAAAGTCATTTTTTTGAGGAAATTAGCTGAAAATAATTATTTTTGAGATAATAAAAAACGGGTTAAATGAGAAATTCGAAAATTTCTCAAAAATAATTATTTCAACAGAAGAGATTAAAAGTTGGTCAAAGATTTATCGATGGCCAAGATTATTTTGACAAAGATCAAGCCAATTAGTCATTATTTTTTCACTTGGAGGGTTTATCTATAAATAGAGAGTCATTTGAGTCTCAAACCATCTAATTTTTGGCTGAAAAAGTTATGTAAAAAAGCTAATGTAACGCTACTGTTCCGCTGGGAACGTTTTTTGAATCATAATAGGGACTTTGGGGTGCAGTTCGTGGTGTTCATTTTTCATTGATTTGTGGTATGTGCTGGGTACAAGCTTTCCTATATTGTGCTTAATATTTTTAAAAGTTTGTTTTCCATTAGATGGGGATAATATCATTCTATTGATAGATTTTGGGTTTATCTTAGGTAATTTGATTCACCATATATCTAACAAGTTTTCTTGGCAAAAATATATAGTGTTTGTAGGTTCCCCAGCCCTTGGGCTCCAAGTTCACAAACTGTGGGCATGAATTGACCTTGTTTGGACTTCAAATATTTTTATGGTTTATTTAACTTCACTAAGGCTGTAGCTTACATTTATTTTCCAAAGTATCATTAGCCATTTATCAAAGAAAACTCCATAAAAATTTATTTCTCAAAATTTCTTTTAAAAAACATTGTATATTTGTAAATTTTGTAAAATAATTCGTAAATTATTTTTTCTAATTGGGGTTTTGGGATTTTTAGACTTTTGTATATATTGAGGGTTTGGGTATTTTTTATCTCCATTTTTGCAGGTGAAATCAAGAGAAAGAGCTGGAATAGAGCTAGATCTAGGCCCTTGAGGGTAAGATCTAGTGTCCAAAATTTTTGCAGGGCCAACCATTGAAGAAATTGAGCAAAATTTCAGATCTGAAGCAAGTTAATTTTTTTGAAGCGAGGGTTTCAAGTTTCAGCCCTCTTGGGCCCGGAACCAACCCCTCCAAGACCAATGTCTCCCTCTCCTAGTCCTGTGTTAGCCTAAGAAGGCCCTACGTCACATTTTTGGGCCCTTCTGGGGTTGGCCGTACCCTGCAAGCCTCTCGACCTTTCTTGCTTGGCCCAACACTGAGGGTTTAGGGCCATTTTTGGCCTATCGTGGCCTTAGGAGGCCTCGAACCCCCTCATGTACCCTAGACGACAGTCTTTTAGGGCTGCCATGGGCTTTTCAAGCCCCCTCTCTACCTCGACCTCAACATCCTTTTTTCCTGCCTTAGCCTCCTCCATTGCCCTTCGCTCTCCCTTTTGGCCTCTCTTGACCCCTTTTTAGCCCTCCTTCAACCTTAGACCCCACCCTCTAGCCCTTAGAGGGCTTTCTCCCTCAAGCGTCAGGCTTACTTGGCCTTTTCTCGCCTCCTTTGCGTCTTCCTTGGCCTTCTAGGCCTTCTCTTGCCCAATGGTAGCCCTACTAGGCTTAGCGTTGCCCTTTCTTGGCCCTAATTTGACCCTTGCCTATCTCTGAAATTTTTTGGGACTGAAGCTTGGTGTGTTTGGAAGAAAATTTGGCTCTAAGTTGGTGTTTTCAGATGGCAGAATCATTGGAGAAATTTTGACAAGTGATCTACAAAACCTTGGGTCTAGGGTTTTCTTTCTGAATCCTTATTTTATCTCTATTTTTTTACAACTGTAATATATTCTTCATAACAGTGATATAAGTGCCCTAAAATCACAACTAAGTGATCTAAAAACTCTAAAAATTTCATAGTAAAATTTTCCTAAATTTTTGGCCATTTGGGCAATTGAGTATCTAGCCTAGATCTAGTTCTTAGCTTGGTAGAATATATCTGCATAAATATGAAATCAAATCTGATATCTTCTGAATATTGCATCTTGAAGGGTTAAGAAATCATTTTTTTTTTCTTCTCAGTTTGGCAAGTTTACTTTAAGTTTTGGGCATAATTTGGCACTTGTTGTAGCATCAATAGCTCACTGATTGTCCATTTTACTTACTGCTGTAACAAGTCATTTCAGATCTGATATATGCTGAACATAACATCTTAAGAGGGTTGAGAACTCATAATTTCATATTGGATAGCTTGTTCTGATGCTTAGCAATTGTTGGGCACAACTTTGGCATACACCCTCACATTGACAGCTCATTAATTTCTCTGCTGTCATAAGTACTTTCAGATCTAATATGACTTCAAATAATTCCACATAAGTGGTTTTTATTTTTTCATGCTCTAAGTAATTCATTTTGGAGAAGATTTGTTGCTTAAACATTGGAATCTAACGTTTACTTGTCTTGTGTAGCTATAAGAATTGTTAGAACTTTGCACTAAGACACTCACACATGTAAGCTCTAATCTTCTAATCTTGTTGACAATTTTAAATTATTCTGGGCATTTGAAATCTAATTGGCATTGTCGCATTAGCATAATATCACTATTGGAATATCTTGAATAATTGTGATTGGTATCTTGTGTCGATAATCATTGGTTAATTAAAAAGTGTATAAGTGCTCTAAGATCCTTCAATTGTTATAATTGATTAAATATCTTGTGGATTGATTTATTGTTGGCACTAAGTTAAATTGACACTTCCTTGGTTATGATATTTGCATACGACTTATTGATAAGTAATCTTGCCATTGAGAATTCATCATAACTTAAAGTACTTAACCTTAAGATAATCACAAACTAAGGGTTTCACTCATAATCCATTGAGTAAGCATCCTAGGACTTGTCTTGCACCTAGTAATTTACCTCTAAGCATAAGCTTGGTTGATAGACTCTTAGGACAACCCTTTCTCGTTCAACTTGAGGGATTCAACCCTTTTTAGTGGTTAACATAGTGACCTTGCAGTGGTCAAAGCCATAGTCTCTACAGCGCCGAAGGCAGTGGGTGGTTGGAACGCAGGGGGAGGGATCATCAATCAAGCCTCTGTTTGCTTCCCGTTGGCTTCCATCCCACAACCTACTCTAAAGACTGGTCTCAAAACAGTTAAGAGAGAGGTTTCATTTAGACTAGACATATAATCTAAAATTAACCAAGATCCTTGTATCACACCTAGATCTTAGCTCTTGCATTTCATATAGGTTAGTATATCATTTAAGCAATAGCTATTCGGTTACTTGGTCTTGATTTGTAATAAGCAAGAATTGCGACTTCATAAGGCACTGGCCTCATTAGTAAATCTAATCGAATTCTTAAGTCTTGCTGAATTAAACTGAGTAGCTAGGCCACTCAATTGTGTCTCTCAGATAAGTTGGTTCCCAACTTGTCTTTCATTCTCTCATCGTCATAGGGACTACCGCCCATTGCCTGTTGTTGGGAGACGATTAGAACGGAGTGGGCGGAGATTAGAGTGACAGCCTTCGCCCTGAGTGGTTGTCGTGGTGCATGTACAATTTAGCGACAACATTTTAGGTGCCATTGCCGGGGACATCTTATTCTCGACACTTCAACGACAATCTTCCTAATCTTATAACCCTTTTTGCCATTCATTAGCCCGTCAAGCGGCATAATATTTCTTGGCACCCTTCCTCTCATCATCTTTTTCATCACCTTATCCTTTGTTCTCTCACTAATCATTTCATCTTGTTCATCCACAACTTTAACACCTGGACATTTAGCCTGGCTTCTTGTTTGGGTGGCGAGTCCACTTGTTCAACCATTCACGAGAGCGAACTCTTGAAGGAATCTTGGTAGCGTGGTTAACCCTGCTCCTGATCCTAAAAAAGTTCTTAGAGCCCGGTTAAACAAATCACATTCTAGAGGGAAATTAAATTTTCTCATACAGGAAGCTCTCCTTGATCTCCATTTTCTTTTCATTAATCCCGTAAATCAAGACATCATGGTTGATTTTTATAGGACTTGCAGCGTCACCAACATCCACTGAGATCTGCATGATTTGCCAAATGAGTCTACTATGAGCAAGCTGCCAATCTTTGAAGGAAATAATGCCATCAACGCTGAGGCTCACATAAAGAAGTTCAACTCCTTCATCTAGAGATATGCTCATTCCACTGCCTACAACCATGAAGATGTTAGGATATAGTTGTTTTTATCATTGGAAGATAATGCTCTTGGCTGGTTTCATGATAAAGTAGACAATGCCTTTGACTCCTTAAGAACCCTCACTAGTGCGTTTAGAGATAAATATGGGGATAAGAGGGAAGGAAAATAATTAGTCAAAGAGTTGAATACTATAAAGAAAAGAGAAAATGAAATGGTCGAATAACTCAACCAAAGATTTAACGATCTTCTAAAAGATATGACTCAAGATTATAGGCCTCTTGACAAGACAACCTTGGAACAATATCTCGAAGCTTCTAACATTTGATGCCAAAGGGAATCGTTTGTATAGTATCTCTAACCCTACTCCTTTTTATTTCATGTTGTTAGCTAGTTTTATTTCATGCATTTATCTTTTATATTTCAGTTTGTTAGAGTATATATATATATAATATTTTTTTTTTTTTTTTTTGTTTCTATTTTTTAAACTATTCCAGTGAGATTTACTATCTATACATGATTTCAATTTTGAATGCATATCTATTTGATGGACTTCTGTTTTCTTGGGTGCAGAATTATGGGGTTCTCACGTTACTTTATGGAAGTAACGTGTCCCCATATTGAGCTAGATGTTGCATACTTTTTGTCAAAGTTCCAACTTCCAAGGAAGTAGATGTTGGAATTTCTAAGTTTAACCCATTAGAAATTCTTCTTGTACTATCTGGTTTATTTCTTCCTACTTATTTAATTACTTAACAAGTTATTTACCATGTAAATACTGAAAATAAACACAAGTACAATATCAACGTCTACAGATCATCAACTGAAAGAAAACAAGCACACAAGTGACATCGTTATATTTGGACCAATGTCCCTGGAAAAACCCAATGCGGGAAAACTGGTGCAGTTATTCAGAGGTTTTATTATTATGCAGTTTTTAGAATACAACTAGGGTGCCAGAAATGGCTCACCCAACAACAATGTTTTATAACTCCAACTCTGACTCTGACTCGGCCGAGGGTCGGTATCGACTCGGACAACTCGATTTTAATGACTCGGTCGTTGTAAAAAATACATTAAATATTTTTTTTTTTTATAAAAAACATAATTTTAAAGATTTTCATTCATGTTTCCAAACACACAACATTAGAATATAGATAGAAGACAACATATGGTCAATGTAGACTCATGAATATATCCATTATATCAAAATGGCACCCAATGCACTGTCCAATACATACATGATGATGATATAGAGATCAAAGCAAAAACACATAACCAAGGAGGCTAGAAATGGCCTCTACAAGAAAAGTAAACTGTGACTAGTACTATTGGCTACTGCTAGAGGAGCCAAGATCATCTGGCTCAACCTCTGGATCAGAGTCAGATAGCCCAGCCCATGGTTCCTCCTCATCATCATCTCCAACTGCAACTATAGAAGTGGTAGCACTAGCAGGCTGTGCAATACCTGCAAGCTGAGATAGATGAGATATGCACTTATGTTGTGGCTGAGCAGAGGAAGCGCCTGCAACCGGAGGACTTGGGGCTGGCCCGGAGGCTGGTAGAAGTGGATTAGGATCTGCATTCAACTGAACCTTATGTTCGAGTGATGCCTCTACCTGTAAATCCAAATCAAGATCCTCATTAGAATCAAACTCTGCTGGATGACTCTCCTTTACCCAATCTAATGTTGGATCAATGTCTTCCAACATAATGGGATCTGAATCAGGACTTTTGTTCAGCAATTGGTTGTGTTTGAGCCAGAGGTTGTATTGGACATAGACTAGATCATTTAACCGTTTTTGATCCAAACAGTTTCTCTTTTTCCTGTGAATCCTCTCAAAGACAGACCAATTGCGCTCACACCCAGTAGCACTACAAGTTTGACTCAAAATACGAATTGCAAACTTTTGCAATTCTCAAGACAATGGCTACCAAAAGCCTCCCACCATTGTGTTGCAAAAAACATAAAGTGTAATGAGTTAGCTAAACAAAATTACAAATTATATCCAACTTTCAAATTATAAATGATTTAACAAAATAAGTATTAAGAATTTGAAAATTGAAATTTTTGTTTCCCTGGCTCATCTGCTTCCCTTGCAATATTTGCTAGGTTCTTCCCAAAGTTACCTGTGGCTTTGCTGAAGGTTGTGACCTATCGGTGTATCTCCAGTTGATCACACTCCAATGGGATCATGCGGCCAGTGCAGTGAATCAATCCATCTCTAATGTCCCCCTTCCAAGCTCTTGCCGCTAGAGTTTTATAATGATACCGTGGGTTCAAAAAATACCCATTTACATGTATAGGGCGATGGAGTTGATTGTTTCATTTTTCATCAATGATTTGCCCAAATGGGCCCATACTTAGCCACTTTATCCTTGTATGCCCTCTTTATTTGCTCCTTTGTTTGATCCATAACCTCATAAATGAAGCCCATAGCCAATCTTTCCCCATCGACCATCCGCAACACCTTAACCAATGGCTCAGCAACCTTCACAATCTCTGCTACCTTTCTCCAAAATATTTCTTCATTAACTTTCTTTTTCATTTCTCTGCCATCCTATTTGTGAGACCACTGGCTTTGATTCCATTCTTCACAGGAAAATATCTTTTGCAAGTTTCTTTGTTGTGAAATTATAGATTGCAATGTCAAAAAATGAGTAGCAAATCTAGTGATGGTAGGCCTAATAATATCCCTACCCCCTGTGTGTCTCCTCATAAGGCTCAAAATCCATGAATGATTGTAGATAAATTTTGTTATGCTTTTGGCATGATATACAATGTTTTTGACCCAATCTAATTTGCCAATATCTTCAAGCATGGGGTGTATGCAATGTGCAACACATGGGGTCCAAAAGATGGTTCTGTGTTTTTCCTCTAACAGTTTACCAACAAGAACATAGTTAGAGGCATTATCTGTGATGACTTGAACAACATTAGCCACCCCCACCTCCTCAACAACCTCATCCAATAAGTGAAACAACAATTGTCCATCTTTTACCTTATCAAATGCACCAACTGATTTTAGAAACATGGTTCCCTGTGAGCAGAAGATAAGAAAGTTTATGATGGTACAGTTCCTTTGATCAGTCCATCCATCTGACATGATGGTACATCCTGTTCTTGCCCATGAGTCCTTGAAATCTTTCAAATACTCATTAATGGAGGCAATTTCTTTCTACAAATGATACCCCCTTATCTCATGCATAGTAGGGCCTTTGAAGCCTTTTCTAGCAGCATGTATGGCACCAAATATAGGCTCATAATATGGTGAACGGGAAGCATTGAAGGGGATATCGACATCATACCACCATCTACATATGTAATCACAAGCAGTCTCCTTCAATTCTTTATTTCAATGGTCATCTAAAGTTGGCTGCAAAGTTCTATTAGCTTGAGGACCATGTGCATCTGACGGAGAGGAGGGTGTGACAATGAAATAACTTTTGATATTCATATCACCCTTATTTTTCATTTTACTCTTACCCTTTTCTTGAATCGACTCCAAAGAGGGAGGAACCTATCGGAAGGGGTTGGATGCATCAGTACAAGGGATAGAGGAAGAACCCTCAAAATCAAAATGTGGGTTGGTAGCCAACATTTTTTGTATACTCCTCTTCCTCCCAATTTCATCCTCTAATTCTTTTTGCCTAGCCTTTTCTTCTTTAAACTTCTCAAAGTTGGCTAACAAATCCTTCCTAATATCTCTAATTTCTAGTGATTCACATGGAGTAATTTGGCCTCTAATCCCTGCCAAGTGTTGCTTCAGCCTATTAATGCCCCCAGGACTTTCCTTAATTTTTCTATGGAAAAATTTGCAATGCATTTTACTATCAACCATTTCAACATATGCCCAAGCAACATCTTTCACTTTAGGTGACATTTTTTCACTTGGAAATCAGAGGAAAAAATCTGAAAATGAAAACAAAAAAAATAGCATTGCTTCAATGTTCACTTCTTTCACAAAAAACACTCTTCAATTTCCAGATTTGCACAAAAAAATAAATAACCAAACACAGATTTTTACAAGTGAAAAAAAATACCTCTAGGCACAAACTGCCTCCTCAAGGTTGCTCCAACAAACCAACTCCTCAATGCTGCTCCAATGCTTGCCCAAGAAGCTCTTCGCTCCTGCTACAATGCTTGCCCAAGACTCCTCACTGTTGCTCCAAAAGAAAACTCCACAACTCCACAACTCCTCACAAACTCACTCAAATTCTCACTCAAATGCAATGAGATGGCTGTGAGGAAATGAGAGGGGTTGGGCGGGTTTTATAGGGTTTGGGAGAGGGGAATGGACCCCAAAGAACCTAAAGGCATATTAGAAATGGGTTTGGGGTCCCCAAAAAACAAATTCCAAAAAAAATATGCGTTGTTCTGCCTTTTTCGGGTCGCTTTCACCGAGCCGGTTGGGTTGTTACCAAGCCGACCGAGTTGGCTAGCCCACTGAGTCGTTAGCCAACTTGGCCGACTCGGTAATAACTTGGCCGACTGTTCTGGTTCGAAGGCCGAGTCGACCTTGTGGGGATATGACTCGGACCAACTTGGTCGATTCAGTTTTGAATCGACTGTTTTTAAAAAACAGAGCCCAACAGGGAATGCCCTTGGTAGTAGTACCTCTCCTCGGAGACAGATGTTTCCGCTGATTAATCACCGGATGAACAATCCCACAGCAACAATTGCAGCTACCACTGCTCTGCGTCACTCTAATAGGGACTGCGTCACCCTACTCGACTCACCAACACCCAGTTTGTCCCACAAAATCCTTCTACCGCTGCCTCTTGGCCCTATGTCAGCTCTGCTAGCCTTTGCGTCAACTTCTGGAGCTTCTATGTTAGCCCCTAGACCCTCTGTGTCTCACACGTTGGCCTCTCCTGGCTCTGTGCAGCTCCTGGTTGCCTTTGCGTAGCACCCAGTTGCCTCTGCGTCAACCTTCCCGGGCTCTGCGTTGTCTCTCTGGTACCAACTCTGCCTCTTTGCTATGTATTCATTGCCCCTCGCTGCTGATCATTGATTCTATCTCTGTTAGTAAACCTCGCTTTAGAGAATAGAACGACTGATCACTCTGGTGTGTTCTCCAACTGACCCTTAAGCCTCCTCTTATAGTTTTCTCCTTGGTCCATCAACAACCGACATTAAATCTCTAATCAACAACTAAGATTAGATTTGGCTTGATCCATGACTTTTGGAACATTCTAATGCAGTTTTATATTAATACCCATTAATATTTTATTTTTCCTAAGTTTAGACTTAGGAACTCCATTAAAATATTAATTATTTAATATCTCCCAAATCGTTAGAATCTGCCCAAACCATTTCTGGGTCTTGGAGATCTCATGTGCTTTAGCCTCTCCACCAATTTACATGGCTAGAGCACATCCGATGCTACCCCAAATCAACAACAGATATGCCAAAGAATTTTTAGAGGATCAGGTCATCTTTCAGCAGTTTATTGAGTCATTGTAAACCCATTCTGCAAATTTATAATGTAAATGATGTTAGTAAGACTGTGTATGTATGTAACAACCTAGATAAGCCTATTATTTTGGCAAGAGTTTCATCTTATGAGGTTTTTCATCTCACTGATTCATTTGTGTTTCTAAACACGGACGGTCGGTAGAGTTTTTCCCTCCAAGCTCACCCCAAAGCTAGGGTGGAATTCTTCGTTAAAGCTTTAGGTAATGCTAATGTTCTAGTCGACTCTTATGTAAAAGTGATTTGAGAATAATTTAAGCTAATTGGCTAAATTATTTTATTACAAATCACTTGGTCTACTAGATCATACTGTCATAGAATTGGGTAAATTTTTTGAGGGTCTATATTGAACGGGTGTTCCCCCTTTGAGGGTTGAATTGTAAAAATCTTATGTAAAAAATATTTTAATGCATGGTCCCTCATACTTAAACACTATGGCGAAAATATTAAGGGTGGATAAAAATATTAATCCCCTCAAGTGTTAATTAATTAATTTTTCTGACAAAAATAAATTAAAATCCTAAGTCAAAAATTTAATTAATTAGAGTCAAAATTAAATGTCTAGAGAAATTAAATTCTCTAAGTGGAAAAAATCATGGGTCTCAAAGAAATTAATTTTTGGAGGTCCTCCATCAAGGGAATGTTGGAAATTTCAAGAAAAATTGTACTTTTACCTTTGTGGTTAAGTCAAAGTAAGATTGTTGAGGAAATTAGCTCGAAATGATTCTGTATGACAACATGGTTCAACCATGGCACATGGGACAATAGTGCAACATTAGGTGTAGCAGTCATGAGGTCCACCATTGTGATGATGGGAGCAACATGGTGACGAGATGCAACACGATGATAGGTGAAGGAGTCACCTTGGAGAATCAAGTTGAAGCAGCATGTCTTCAACTGATCTCATGTATCATTTTCTTAGAGATGATCTATGCTCTTATCTAGATAAGTCAAAGTGTTGATTTCTATTGTAAATTTACTATCTCTCTCTCTCTGCTGAACTATTGAAGAACATATAAGACAAATTGATCAAGGGTTTCTCCACATTGGGGTTTGTCTCTGGCTAGCGCCACATCTTGTGTCCTCTTGCCTTGGCTTGTCTTCTGCGATTTATGTTTATGTTCTACTTGTAGTTTACTTTAATGTTGATGTGATTGCTAATTTGGAAAAGATATCAAGCTCACTGTGAAAATTGAAATAAATTGCTTTAAGCATAAAACATACCTAAAATTAACACCAACAGTTTCAAGTTACCATTTATTAAAGTCGGTGTTTCTGGTTATGCTTTATGTTTAGACAAAATTAGGATATCCAAATATGAATGAGATTTAAACTATGAAGTGCATTAGTATATCACATGTACTAGGAATCAAGCTTACTCACATACGTATATGACTGGCATGCATTAATCAAGAGTACTATATGAATCAAGACTTTTCAAAAGGTAATATTCTTGTCATTCTTCAGGGCTTAAGTTGCCATTCCAATGTTGTAGCTAAAACACAACATTGTAATAATTATGCTATACTATTCATACCTTGTAATATTTAGATACCTTAGCAACTTGTAGCATATACACTTTGTCATCTCACATATGCCCATAATACTTTTCACTAGCTCCTAGAATAAATTTGCATCAAGTTCCTTTTCTTGTTCTAGCTTCCTGTTCCTGCTCCAACTTTTCTCTTGTTGCCCCTTTTAGCATCCAGATGATCCTTAAGAAGGATTTGCTTATCACAACTTCATCCGAAAGTTAGAATTATTTAAATACTCAAATATTCATGCAATAAGGATTAACAATAATCTAAACAGTAAATCTAAAGAAGAGTAGTGTCATAAAGAAACAACATAAGTCTAGAAGATACTTATCTTTAACAAGGATTGAAGGAAGTGAACAACTCCCTCTTGATCAAGCCTCCAAGAGTTGTTATTGGTACCATCAATATTTTTCAATTGTTTTCATCAAGAACCAAGCCTAACTATCAACAAATCATCATCCAGAATTTTCCACACGAGTTGGAATAACTTCTCATTAATCATGCTAGGGTTTCAAGGTTGTCTAGGCCACACTCTAGGGGTTTCTCCCAAACCCTAACCACCAAATCCTAACTTCTCTTGCTAGAACATAGTTGCCTAGGGTTTCCTTCAAAGTTCAAACCCAAGCATTCTTTTAGGTCTCTACCACCCGTTTCACTTATTCATAGGTGTCCTCACAAGGGTGATCTTAATGTCTTTTCTTCAACCCAACTCTGAAGCCATGTTAATTTTTCAGAGGGCTATATTGTTCTTTGCTTTAGATAATTGCATTTCATCATTTACGTATCACATTCACCCCATAGTATCTTAACATCATTAGCAATTATGTAGAAACAACAATAACATCAACATTGTAGCTTAACAAAAGGAAACAATAGAAGAAAAGAATGCACAAAGGGGACACCAAGATTTAGGTCAGAGACCAAGGTGAAACCCCACAAGGGGGAAATCCTATCCAAAATTCTTCTTCTTCTATTCATCAATGTTTAGCTGAGATATAAGTACATCCATGGAGAGATACATCAATCATACAATAATGTTACTGCTCACCATATCAACAAGGCCTTTGCACATATAATAATTAGGGTTTCTCTTCAGGGTTACTAGAGACAAGGTCTCTACACATATCTTAGAGATACAAAAGATGATCCACTAATGCTATGCACTCCATTACATATACTGTTATACAATGCCATACCAATACACATATAGTTGTGATCCCAGGCCATATATATCTAGGCCATTCATATACTGCTAGCGCGAGATGAAGGCCATACATATACATATAAATATACTGCAGGAGCTCGAGACATACCATACAATTACAAAGCAAATCATACCATACACTTTGCAAATGCAAATCATACATACAAAGAATACAAAACTTCCAAATTGAACAAGTCACTAATAGACAATAGTGAAGCCTTTGAGATTACAGACCATTCTGAATGTACATGCCACAACAAACCATGATATAACAAGCCTTTTAACATGCCATAGATGGAGCCAACCATTCTATGAGTACATATAGTTCCTTTGAATCTCAACGAACATTTGAGGCTTCTACAAATATATATAACTCTCTGTCTTTGCGAATATGAGCAAGCCACTGCTTCTGTGAATATATCTATCTTTGTGTGGTCTCTGTTCTGATGTCAATACTACATCGAAGTCTGGTCTATATTCAAGTTACCATGTAGTCATTATAGAGGCCGCAATAGTGCAAGCGGCAAGGAGGAATTGTGCGAGCTTGAGAGAACCTGTGGGAGCCATGAACAATGAACAATAGATGCTAACCTTTGAAGATGTCCATTCAAGCCTGCAATACAAAGTATGCCACGTTGCCACTGAGAGATAGAGCCACGAAGCTGTTGTACATTGTGTTGTCGCACAGATTGTCACCACAACGCTCAGAACGGGGGCTGTCACTCTGATCCCCGATCTCTCCGTTTAAGCCTGTCTCCCGCGGCTAAGGGGGGTAGACCCTGTAGGGAAATGGACGACCAACTGTGATCCAGTTGGATTGGGAGACACGAAGGAACAAGCACTAAATTGATTTTATTAATTTAATGGACCAATGCCTTATGGGTTTAATGTTTAAACGATTACTTACTAGATGTTGCAGAAATGTAAATCGTGTACAACGATCATTTATCATCAAATAACTTGAACGATGCAAGATATCCAGTAAATGCACAATGTTTCAACGATGATCTGGCAAATTTTAAAATTTCGAAAGATAAAGCTCAATTCAAAACCACGTAATCTTAAACATTAACTAGATATCATATTCATGTAGCAAATCTTCAAAATGATCATTCATGCATGATAAACATCAATTCCACATCAAAATTTTAATCTCAACAGGGAAAAGTAAAACATGATAAGCACTTGAATCTGGCCAAAATATTCCCAAAATATTTGTATTTTTCAGATAAAGAAAAATTTTAAAGCTAAATGAATCTTTCAAAAACCCAAAATCTAAATGATGTTAAATCTAAAACTTTAAGAAAATGATTTTTTATACCTTTTTTAAATTTTAATTATTTTATTTTATTTTTTATGACATAAAACCAATACTAAACTAAAAGCATTAAATTTCTAAAAAGTTAATCTAAAACTATAAAAGAACTAAAATCTAAATGAAAACAAAAAACTTCAATTTTGAATTTTCTATATATATATATATATATTTTTTTACGATTTTAAGATTTTTAAATTTTTTGTGATTTTTTAATTTTTTAAACTCAGATAAAATAAGCTTTTAAAAAAAAAATTGAAAATCTAATCTATCTAACATAAAAAAAAAAAAATCAAATCTAAACTATAAAAGCTTTAAATTCCTAAAGGATAAAACATAAAATAAAACCTAAAACCATAATAAAGAATTTTTTTTAATGAATTTTTAATTTTATTTAAAATCAAACCTTAAAAAATATTAAATCTAAACATATGCTACGAAATAAAACTAAACGAATCTAAACTAAATGAAATCTAAAATAATAAAAAAAATGAAAAATCGATTTTGATTTGCGTTAGCACCTATAATAAAAAAAAAATGAAATGGATAATTAACGTAATGAAACCCTACCGCTCAACGCAAGGATTTATGTTTAACTGAAAAATCGATTCACGCATATAGCTCACGCGCTGGCTGGCTCATAAAAGATGAAAAACGATTTTGTTACTTGGCATTCCCAGGTTTTGTGAATGCAGGTGCGATGAGGACGCAGCAAGGAGGGGCTGGAACGGGCAGCAGCGTGGAAGGGTAGCCCCACGCAGGTAATATTACAGTTTTTTGCAGGTGCGTGGATAGCTGAGGGTGAAGGCTGAGTCGATTTGTAGGAACCGTTAGCAGTTTTGTGCGTTGCTGAGAGCAAGAATGGAGCACACAAGGCGTTTTTTTAGGAAAACGCTTGTTTGCAGGTTTTATTGACGACAAGGTTTGAAAACGCTGAGTGATGTAAGAAGGACGCAGAGAGATAGCCGATAAAAGAAAAATGCAAGAAGATTTCCGGCTTGTGTGGATCATACGGTGACCAACGGATCAACAGCGTGTTGTTGGAATGGAACCATGTCAGGCTGCTGAGGGATGTGGGTGCAGCAGATGGAAAAATGTCAATGCGTGAAGACTGATCAAAGACCGCGGGTATTCTTTTGCAAACCCCACCAGGCAGCTCACAATTCAAGAAGATACTTTCTAGGAACCCTGATGAAATTACTTGAGCCCTTATCTTCAGCTTCTGTAGATGAAACCCTCTCAAAAGATTTCCAGATCTGAAAGCAACAGAATTTAAAACCCTTGAACAACCAAAACAGGGACCCTGCAACAAAAAATAACTAATTTTCCACAAGAATTTATCTCGGACCTGCGAATGGAAAACAAAATCCTGGAAAGTATATGCAAAATTTAAAATGAAACCCTGCAAACTGGTCAAAAATTTCAAAATTATAGCTCTACAAAAGCCAGATTTGTCAGTTATCATCAAATATATTTTCAGAACTTTAGATTGCTAACGAAATGCTTTAGAAATCTCTCATGCAATTCGGAAAATAGACTTAAATAATAAACCCAGGATCAAAACTAGCTGGGCTTTGCAAGAAATGCTTGCGGGAGTTGGTTGGTTCAGCCGAGAACTTCCCCAAACACCCACTGATCTTCTTCAATAAGGGTTTCCTGCACAGCTCACTTCAACCATCAATAAAGAGAGGAAAAATAGTACTAGATTTCCAATGCAATAGAGATACCTGCCATCACTTCAGAAACCCTAATACCATTCAAACCCTAGCAAGTGAACAAGATACCTATGCTCAACAATACTCTTCAAAAAGCTGTTACTAATGGCTGAAAATTAAAATATGCAGAAAATAAAATAGCTCACAGCACTTCCAGAGAGTAACACCTGCAAGATTTCGACCCCAAAGTCTTTCTTTATTAGCACCAGAAAAGTTTACAAGAGAGCTTCTTCAGCACAAAACTCACAGATCGAATGATCTCAAATGACCCCTAGCACCCTATATAAAGGAAAAACTCCCAACAGCTAGTTTGAGTGATCCACGTCAAAATGATCTTGACCGTCGATGAGGATCAAGATATCTCTTAATCTCATCCGTCGAATTTTTAATTCATTAAAAAATTGAAATTCTCAAAATATTATTATTTTATTATTTTTTTAAGTTTTTATTTTTTTATTATTTTTTATTTTTTTTATTATGGATCCTTAAACTCAGCCTTTGGAAAAATTCCCTAGGACCTAGGACTTAAGACCCATGAGGGGATTAAAACATTTCCTAACCCTCAAGACACTTTACATCATGACTTTTACAATTTTACATTTCAAGGGGGAAGAGCCCTTTGACATAGACCCTCATAGACCACCTAGTTCTGCGACCAAACATAATCTAGCAGATCAACACACTAGGATTCTCCTAAGACTCTAATGATAAAATTCATTCCGGCTTTGGGGTCAGGTTGAAGGAAAACTCTACCGATCATGGATCGGTGAGACGAAAAACCTTTCGGAACGTAGATTACCACTAGAAAATTAGGTCCACCTAGGCAATTTACATACATGACTCAACTCTGTTAAGATTATCTACAATTCAAAATGCAGATTGGGTTTACAACTTAATATGATCAAGTGGATGATGACTATCGAATGGCACATACATGTCGATCAAGCGCTATCCCTTTTGCGAAGAAAAGGGGGTGTACTGCTATGGGTGGTTGACATGCAGTGGTCAACATCTGGCTCTACTTGGGGACATGTTGCTGCACTGTAGGAATGTGAGAATCCAGAATCTGCACCCACGCAACACACAACAGAAATAAGTAGCGTCCATTCAAAAATCATCATATAACATTTAAGCACATGAAAGATAGAAGCTCTTCATTTATTAACTATCTAGTAACACGAAAAGTAAATCTAATCCTAAAACAGAAACGAAATGCTGAAATGACAAGGAGTAGGGTTAGAAATACAATACAAAGGATGCCCCAGGCATCAAATATCAATCTTTGAAGAACAGCTTGAGCATTTGCCATTCGCAGGTAGATCAAGTGGTTCGCCATCCAATCTGCTCAAGTGGAATGAGTTTGGTCCAGCTATATCTCGAATGATGTACGGTCCCAACCCCAAGCTATCAAACTACTTATGTTTTCCTGGTTTCTCATTCTTGCGGTCCCAAAGCAATACCATATCTCCCACCTGCAAAGATCTAGATCGAGATAATTTATCAAAGCTTTTCTTAATGTTAGATTGATTTTTACATATAGCATCAAAAGTTGTCCTACGAGCTTCATCTAACTCCACAATCTGATTTATTCTATTCTGAACAACATCTTTATTAGTAGAAAAATT